>JAYJMB010012239.1:21650-47699 GCA_036873735.1 Pouteria campechiana
AACAACATGCTGGATATTCCTCAGAAGCAAATATTGTGCAAATTACTAACCAGCTTTCTAAAATACCCCAACAACTGCTAGATTTGTAATGAATAATCACCAAATTCTAGTTTTTAGCATCAATAACATATTCTACAAGCCGGCAAATCAATGACATGCTGGATATTCATCATCACCAATCAACAACATGCTATATATTCATCTTTAGCAGTCAACAACATGCTGGATATTCCTCAGAAGCAAATATTGTGCAAATTACTAACCAGCTTTCTAAAATACCCCAACAACTGATAGATTTGTAATGAATAATCACCAAATTCTAGTTCTAGTGGTTGCACAGCTTCTTCTTCTTCTTCTTCTTCTTCTTATTCTTCTTCTTCTTCTTCTTCTCACTTGTTGTCCATCTTAGAGGAGCTTTAACCAAATGTATTATGTTCACCATATCCATTGCTCCCTTTCTCGCCCCAAACAACATTAGAAGCATGGTAGCTGTCTGTTCTGTTAAAAGTACATACACCATTTTCTCCATCTGAAACACATCAAACAATCACTCACTTCTCCCCATCAAAGCCCTCTCTGCTTCAATAATACCATACTCATCTTTCCACAATTAAGGCTTATTGTTGAGCATATTCTAGGTTGAACAAAAGAGCCACTTGTGTCACACCTCTAATGGATTTATTTAATCCAGCACAATAACAACATACCATTTGTTTATCAGTCTCATAGACATCAACCTAAAGAGAGATTATTGAATGCAAAATTATACCCATGAATGACTATTCCTCTTTGTTTTAATATAGGAACTTCTCATATAACTCCATTATGTGATCAAATAGCATAAATTCTTACAGAAATTTAAATTCACAGGATACCTCAAGTTATTTTTTGGTTTTTTTGTCAAGCAGGCAGTTCTTCAAATCTCTTTTACCACATCACCCTTCAATTTCAACTTCAGAAATAACACTTTTCTTTTTTTACCCATGACTTTTCAAATCGAAAACTTCTAACCTGCCCTCATCTCCATTTAAATTAACTTCATAAAGCAACACTTTCTCCAATCCTTGTATCACTTGATTACTGGGTGCAGGATCATAGAAGGGGTTTCCCTCTTCTTATTCCAATTTTTCTTACCCAATGCTCCCTCCCAATTTGTCAAAAGATTACCAGTCACCTTTCCGAATCTCCATACTCTTTTACACAACTTCACCTTTCTGAATCTCCATACTGGTTTCCATACATTCCTGTTGCTAAAGGACTTAGCACTGCCTGCGACAAATCTTCAATCATATGCCTCATCTCAGCATATCTCCTTGTTGCCTGTGATTTCCATTCCCACCTCTACTCGTATGTTCAACCATCACTCTGATAACAATTTGACATAGCAAAAAAGGGGATTGAAACTAAAAAAGCAGCAAAAATACAACAAAGAAAATGTTAAATAATTGAAATGGGCACCAAGAAAAAAGAAATTTTGTATCTAAACTTCTTTCATAAAACACCAAAAGCCCCCACAAGACCTCTTATAATAGGTTTATGGTAACATTACTTGCTAGCGGACATACATAGTGGGCGGCACTTGTGGACCTGATAGGCCCCTTCAATCTTTAGAGTCATTTTAGGTGCTTTTGTATCAGAGATCATTATATCTACCATTTTTGTGTGTACTATGGAGGGAACACATTGATAAAGATTAAAATGAATAACCTTAAAGGCCACTTCAACTACAACAACCAACTTCTCATCCCATTATTTAAGGCCTGTTTGATTCTGCTGGAGCTTATTGACTGATGGCTGAAAAGTGGCTGAAGTGAAATAAGCAAAGCTTGTTTGGTACAGCTAAAATAAATGACTTAGACTTGTTAAGCTTGTTTGATCTAACTAAAACTGAATGCTGAATAATAGATACAAGACCAAAATGCCCTCATAAGTCTTAGGCTTAAGATATAAATATTGATTAAGATAGTATAACTAAAATATTTGAATAGATTAAAAAAGAATTTTTGAATTTTAATTTCACAAATAAATATATAAAACAAAAATGGATAAATTTTAACTAGGAAAAAAGTAATTAGAATGTTTACAACCTTATTTAAATAGGTGAAAAATAAATTCAATAAAAATAAATTTAAATATTTACGAATCTACAAATCACCAGAGATGTCATCTCGAAATGACATCTAGGATGATTTGATAGGCGAGAAAAAATAAAAACATATAAAAAGAAGTATTTTAATAATTATATAATATATGAGGAATATTTTAGGAATATACAAGTTTAATAAGCCGAAAAGGATCCTAAGGGCTTCTTACAAATTATCTATCAAAATAGGCAAATAAGCCCTTTACATAAGCGCTATCAAACATGACTTATTTTTAAGGATTCCTTGTTTTAAAGAAATAAGCCATAACCCTGCAAAATAAGCCAAATCAAATAGGCTCTAAATCTACTCCAACCAAAACCTCCCCACTTGTCATTTATCCCAAATAAAAAAAAATGGAAAAAATAAAAAAAGTATGATAAACCTTACCAACAGATAACCAAGTACCTCAGGGTGATCTTGGGTGGTCTCTAGCCATCTAACAACTTTGCATCAATGAAGCAAGAATAAATCAAAAGGATTAGCCTACACTAAGTGAAGATCTTAAGCAACTGAAATAAATTGGAAGGGTTAACCTGACCTAAGTGAAGATCTTAAGCAACCGAAATGATGTGTCCAATAAAAAAGAAGAAGAAGAAGAAACATATAAAGTGTCAAGGTTTGTGAACTACACATAAGGTTGCAAGCATAAAAATGCTTCAAATTTCATGCTAAAAATATGAATAATGGGAGAAGCCTGCAAGATCCTGATTCCTAGGTAGACAAGGAAAGTAAATGACAGGAAGGCAGCAAAATGTAAAATATTTCCCAATCCTCTTAAAGCCAACCATAAATTATTGCAAGAAGATGCAAGTATGGCCATCATCTGGTGGGCAACAACTAACAATTCAGGTTGCTAGTTTATCCAACAAGGAAAGCATGATTGAAATTTCAGTGAAGAAATCATGCACACAATGTGTTAAGGTTTTGTAGAAAACATTTAAGTAAATGGTGCATATTTAATGGATGCATTAATACTCTTTCTTTTCCTATTTTTTGAAGCATTCCAGAATTTCATTGCCATAATGAGACTTCAAAGCAATGTCCCAGTTGAACAAAGAGGTCCAAATGGTCACAATAGAGAAATCCAATCCCCTACAGATAGAAATGCCTTCCCTCATTCTAGAAAACAATGATTGTTGATTGTCAACTATAACATCTGGGGAACTCTGTCAACCATCCAATGACTGAGTGGACACAAGAAAAACTAACCAGAGAAACACCAGAAAAGATGAGCACCATAACACTTTCCATTTTACAGTCCATTATCAAAAATTGATATATTCAAAGCAGCGCTTCAATTAATTGGTCATAATAAACAATTTAAAAGATTCTACCACATTTCTAGAATGGAACAACACAAGATCAAGTGCTGAATCAACAACCCTCTAGGACAGCCATTAATATGAGTATGTCTTTTCCTTAAATTGCCAAAAGGATTTTGTTTCCCTCGTTCAACACCAGCCCAACCATAGGCAACATCTAATGGTGCCACTTGTATTCCCAGATGAAAGGAATTCCTTGGGTTACCATCAACGATCAACAAAACCAATCAACACCTAAGACCAAGAAACAGCCAAAGCTCTTGGCTCTCCCACAGTGATCAGCTTCATCGGAGTTAATACAAAGCTGCTGAATCATATAAGAAAACATTTGACATTTTTCACTCTTTCACATTTTACAGGATATTTCTAAAGAGATGAGTTCACAGTAATTTGTTTAAGCATTAATATGGATCATATTTTACACAATTTCAACAAGTAATTCAGCATATTCATGTTATTGCCTCTATATCTGCAATCTTCTCTTCTATCTGATCATCATGTTAGGGACCCAATACAAGGTGTACAGGATTTTATTATATTAAATTTTACATACACGGTATCTTGAAAGGCATTGCTTAGTAGATAGCAACTAAATACTCTCTTCAGTATGGCTAATAGTAGCTTACACTCGAAAGTCTGAATGGGCATAACTTAGGCTTCCCTTTCCTGCTGTACTTGAGTAACTGAGTACCCTTCTTCAATGCAAGCAGTGCCTTCAAGAGAGTAAAAGAGACATGAGAAAAAGGGGGGAAAGGGCCAATAAGCAAGAAAGAAGAATTTAGGAAGCATTATAATTAATCTTTAATCAGTGTCTAAAGAAACACAACAGAAAGATATGGAGAGTATTTTATCAACCAAAAAGAGTAGAACATCAGGTTCATAATGTGCTCAACTGATGAAACAATTGATGATGCATACAGACAAACTGCAGAAGTTTGTTGATAAAAAATATGACTAATCTAACCACTAGAATTACCTAAATTGACAATCTAGACCAAACTCATTGACCGATAATCAATTTGATGAAACCAATAATCAACTTGAACTATATGGTCTTTTCAGAGAAGCCTAAGTACAACTTGAACTATATAGCCTTTACAGAGAAGCCTGAGCATCAATCAATACTATAGTCCCAATTCTTGACATTGTTCTGAATCACATAGGTTGACATTAACAAACATCAACCAGTTTGGTACATCGAGTAATATATGTTGAAATTCCCAGTCCAGGCTATGTCAAAATTCAGTTCGTTATATATCTTGAACATAAAATGAAACGATGAAAAAGAAAAGGTGTTAAGTTAATATAAATAGTTTGTATCCAATGAATAATATTGAAGCTCAAGGTGCATTTTTTACTTTCCTATAAAAATGAAACCCATGCAAATTGGAATACATTTACATATGTGAATGGTAGGACAGTCCCTACCATATTCATTATTCCGTTTCATTTATCAAGTGGAATCACAAAATCATGTTGGTTGCTCTTCAAAAGTGTGGAGATTACCACAACAATGGCTAGCGGTTCCACCATGGAAGGTCAAGGGCTGTAAACAGGTCAGGTCAGTGGGGTGTCAGGTGTCACCAAACTGGGTTCCAATGGGGCCAAGAAAGAAACTGCATTTCCCAAAATCAGATCTGGGACCTATTACCTGTTTTCCCCTTTGGGTCCTCAGGAATGAATTGACTCATTGATCTTTAAAAGATACAAGTTATACATATCAGGGTTCACTTTATGGATATTTTCTTCAATATTGTCTCCAACAATATCTGTTTTGGGAGATAGCAGATAAATTATCTTATAAGAAACTGATATCTTCATTTATTCTAAATTGTTTTGATAATATCAAAGATATTAATGATATTACCTCTTATTGATTGAGATTATCAGAGAAATTATTGGTTTGTCTCCAATTTATCAATTATATCTTCACAAATTATCACCTGAAATCCCCCTTTTGACCATTTCTGCAATTATTTCTTTTTAAACAGTTGTGATAACATCCCTAAATCATTAAAAACTTACATGTAGGTAATTTATATTGTATATATATGTTTGTATTAATATAAACTAACTTAAATTTCGTGCATTGAAGTCATAAATTTATTGGTGTTGTATATATTGGTCTCTTATATATCTTTATTGGTCATTAAATGTTGTCATTTAAACTAGTGTTTTTGGCCTAAATTATATTTATATGTATCTTAATTTATACTAGGGTTTTATTAATTTTTAAAATTTTCCATTTTTTGATAAAAGCGATGATTTTTTTTCGGGAACCATAAATATATCCTTAATTATTGATAAAGTGAACACTGATCCATATATCAAAAATTATGTAAATTACACTCATAAATTAACAAATCATGCGGACAGAAATGTGCGTATTAGGTATCCTAGAGTTAAAGAATAAGTTATTCTAAATAAATGAACAGATGCTATATACATACAAATTATGCAGCCAGTACAATTCATACAATTTCACAATTAAAAACTATACTCTTAAATGCACCCCTGACATAAGTTGGTTTTATCTGAGCTTCATATATTTCACGACCACTTTCCACTTGATAAATGTATGGGCCACACCATTTAAATCTATCACTTGAACAATTAATGTGAAGCTCACTTTGACCAAGTTCAAAATTCCAGCATTTCTTTTAATCCAACAATAAGGGGGTAATTTTTATATATAGAATCATGGCTAGCTTCAATCAATGTAATCATCACAAACCATGCAAACATAATGATGTAAACCTTCTAGAGGATGGAATAAATAAAGGCTTTTTTATTACAAAGTGGTTCTAAATTAAAGAAACATAAAGTAGGAAGATTATAATCACTAAATAGATAAAAGGGTTCCATGTCAAATAGATGCTATTAGTTATTTTAAAAACAAAATTAGATGAAGCTTTCATGCACCGTCAGGTACTCGGGATCCCACCAAACTGAAATGCATTTGATTAGCAAGTCTATTAACTATTTCCAAACCTATCCTATTCTAATTGTGGCTCTACAAATTTGGACCTGAAACATGAATTTTCAAGCAATGAATGTTGGGCTTCCATTACTTATTTAGAGCCCTAGCAAAGACGCTCATCCCTCATGATCATTTGATCTATTTATCCTAATTATCACAATAATAATGCAGATCAGTTATCACAGGGTTCCACCTCTACTTAGCTGTGTGTCAAAAACTAGGTTGACCAGATCATCATCAAGCAACTTTGATTAGGGCTGCTACAACCATTAGATTAGGGATATAAGAATTGTCTATAATTTGGGGCACACCTTTGAGTGTCCATTTCTCCTTATCACTCCATTAGATAAGCTTAATCACCAAAACAATGCAAAAAATGTGAAAACGAGAGCATAATCATTTATCAAATGGGGCCTGACTTCAATGATTCATCCCTCTAAAATTAGTTTGAATGGATTATCATCGAATAACTCTTAAAACATTAATCTGAAATTTGTGGTGACGCTAATGACTAATCCCTCAGAAATAACTTGATTTGGTAAGCCTTCCATTGGAAATCAAAGAGGCTTAAACAAGCAAACCATTTATCATGCAGTCCACCTCTAATTATTCACCCTCTAGAGCTAACTTGATTGGATGAGCATAAGTATTACATTAATACCTAAGAAATCATTGATACATATTAACTCCACAAAAAGGTCCATGCAATATATAGTCCATCTACCATGTGAGTCTACCTTTGATTGCGCATCTCACTTAATTTAGCATTGTGATAAGATGAAATAGCCATGCTACTGGCTTAGAAAATGGTTGACTTATACTGCAGTAAAGACAAGCAAGTATGGATATGGCCCTTCATTTTATAAGATCCACCATTGGGATGGTCACACCACAATCTCCTTGAAAAGATAATGCTAATTCTTGGTTAGAGTTTAAATTTAAAAGGGAAAAAGATTAACAACTCAGTTGTAAACACAAAAGGGGTTTAAGTAAGGATGTGAAGTACCTATCCAGCAAAACCCAGCTTTTATCTCTCAAAGAAGTTATTTGAGAAGTCACAACAACCAAATTAATAGTTTAACAAATGGATGGCCCATATTCAACATAAATAGGATTTAAATATTCAATCATGTGGGTCCATCTATTATTGCCCTTTCCATTTTAATCGCCTAGATGGCTTGACCAGATCATAACACAATTGGCAGGTTAGAGACTGGAAGCTGCATGTTGAGTTTGTAAGGTTAGAAGGAGCAATTTACACTAAAAAATAAAGAAATAAATAAATAAGGGAGAAGTGTGCAATGTCTATCTCATACTATATACTTCCCTCTTCATGTACAAACTCCTCTTCAACAGCAGTTTTTAACTGTCAATGGAAAACTAAATCCTTTTGGAATGGATCAAGGGAGGCAAACTTAAGGAGAAGATGAGAAATGAACAAACAATTGATAGAACCTAGAAACAGACTAATAGTATTGAGGTTGTGGTGAGGGGAGGATAGATTTAGATGGTTTGGCAATGTGTATCACAGGTAAAGAATTAAGCTAGAAGAAATTTGGCCAAAATGACACTGGTTGAAGCAGCGAGCTCAGCGAGCTCAGCTGGAAGGGATTCTTGTACCCAATCCATAAAAGTTGAAATAAGTTTTAGATACTAGTGATGACGAAAACTTTTGCAGCATCACACCACAATGTGTAGCAACACATCCAGCACAGAAAAAGAGAACCAAAGAAATTTGTCACCATGCTAAAGCATGGATCATAAAAGAAATCCTTCCAAAAGCCAATAACAATAATATAATTATTGCAAGTAACAATTTTTCAGCTAAGCATATTTAAAAGTGATTTGGCTCCTAAAGCGAATAATGCCTAATGAACATTTGGTCTCTGTAGTAGGTGATGATTACTTTATTTCAAGGAAAATTTTCCAATCCAAACATGCCCTGACTCCAAAAACACAACTTTAGCATCATGACGAATTGGCAATTCCCCAGATTCCCACCCAATTGGATATTTCTTGCTCTCCTTCCTTTTTTTTTTTTTTCTAACATCTCCAGGCAATAGTGTTTAGTGAAATGAATCGGTCCATAAAAAGAACAAACCGTGCAGAATATTCCAGCAATTTTGAAATTTGATTCAACTGCAACAGCCTAGTTAGAACAAAATAGCGGTGGTAATGAGGAAACCTACTTGCTCGACATCACGCTCAGAATTCCCATAACTAAAAGGATCAGCCATTCCATCTCTTAGGGAACCGCCAGCGAAACAGCATCAGGCTCCGCGACGACTTCCCCTTCTTCATATATGGCAGCCTCCTCTTCTATTCCGCGGCCTATCATCAATCATCTTCCGATCGAACAATCTCCCTCGACGCCAAAAATGACAGCTTTGGAAAAGAAAACGAACGAAAATAGGAGAATGTTGTATATCTTCTTCTCTCCCACAGGAGCCCGAAACCTTCAGCGCAATGCAATGTGATCCAACCACGCGATGACGCCAATCCATCAATGCCACCTCGGGAAAAGCATCAAATCCTCGTCGGATGGTTCCCATAGCTTCAAATCTGTCCAAGAAATCGTCTTTTCTGAGGCGCTGAGGAGGAGGGGTTGAGGGGGGATGCAGGATTCCATTCTAGAAGAAATGGGTGACTTTTCAGCCGTTCATGGATTTCGTTGCGCTGCTGCGAGGGAAGATTTCATTGGTTTTGGATTCAAATTACACAGAGAAGATGCGGCAATCGTTTCCCAAGTCTGCTTTATCCTGCGTTGCCGTGAGATTTCGTTGATTTTGCATTTGAATTACATAAAAATGGTGCGAAAATCGTCTCCCAATTCTGCTTTCTCGTTCCATTTTCTGAGCACACGAAGAAGAAATGAAAAGAAAGGAATTTTCAATCCGACGCATTTGGGCACATGCAAGCAAATGCACTTCCATTACATCCGTGGAATAAAACAGAAGACATCACAGCCGTTCGATTGAAAACCTAGTAACATTATCACATATATTTTTTAGAAAAAATATCTATTTATTTTACTCATCTTTTTTTTATCTCTTTGATTTTAAATCAAATACAATTTTTTGGCTAATAAATGATAAAGGTGCAATGTAAAGGTAAATACTTCTTCAAAAACCTAATTACCAATTCTCTTAAATAATAAAAAAAATAGATATTGTTGACTACTAATACTTTCTTTCTTTAACTTTAATAATAGTAATAAAAGCAGACTCCTTTTTGCTAGGTATTTTTTTTTATTTAAAAGCCAATTTTGCTTGAAAATCTAAAGTCAAGTATTATGGGTAAGTCATATTTTTGTGATAAATCCAATCTATTACCTTTACAAATTGTGCATTTAAAATAAATTAAAATATAATGATCTGCTTATATAAAATTGACTTTACCGAAGTAATTTTGTGGAACCTTTCCATTCACGTCCACCTTATTTGTATAAAATTTAATTTGATCATTATATTTAATATTATTTATTTGACTAATATATTAAAAATAATTTCAAACAAAGTTTTTTGGGGACTAAAACTTTTAAAAAGGCATAAAATCATGCATTAAACATGAAAGTCACTTAAATTCATTCACTCAACCATTAAAAATGCTACAAGCATATAACAATTACAAAAGTATTCGTCTGGATTGAAGAAATATTTTGAAAGGCATAGAGTTTTACCTTAAAACTTTAAAATCTATATAACAGTCAGATAATATTAATAAATTGATATTAACTCTTAAATTATCTCAATATTTGTGGCCCATGCAAGTCTTCGATTTGTATAACTTTTACGCTCCTAGTTAAACAAATAATAATAAATACAAAAAAACCACAAAAAGACTTCGCAAGTGGCCGTAGAAGCAGAAATGTTACAAAATTATTATCCATGTTACCTTTATAAAATACACATATTTAAAATAAATTAAAATGAAGGGATAAAGAAATTCTAATTTTTGGAGCTATAAATATGATTTCTTAAAAGTGTGCATTTAAATCTCTCTTTAACTACTAACCAAAATTGTAGGGATAATCTGAGGTCCTCTTCGAAACGTGTTGGACAATTCTTCCGTCTGTATAAGCAAAAGGAACGATAATTTCGTTGATAGACCTTTGGCTTTTGTAGCATTTTTTTTTCCTAAAAAAAAGAAAGTCCACGATTATCTATCGGTTTTCATTTGAAGTTTTGAACTGTATCCGTTCATCTCGAAAATTAGAATTCTGAATAAACAAAAATGGTATATTATATATCTTCCTCCTTCAGCAAGAACTACAGACCTCCGATAGACAATCCAACCACACGACAATTGCAGTCATTCCTCATCAGACAATTTCACTTGCTCAAATCCTATGTTGATTGGCTAATTCAATTGAAAATGATTGGAAAGGATTCTAAAGGACTGAATTGACATTTACCTATCATAACAACACTATTTTTTTTTCCCTAATTATCGGTGTGTTTGGCTTGTGTGTATTTGAGAGAGGGCTTGTTAGAAATATCAGCTTATGTCAGCAAATTAAAAATATAAAGAAAGATGAGAAAAAAATAGAGTAATTAAAATTAACTATAATACCGCATTAACTCGAAAAGGCGTATAACAATACACCGCTTTTTAAAGACACCCAAACGCCTTATATTCATTTCAACTTTTTCCACTTTACCGTTGATACCATTCCCTCTATTAATGGTGTCATTCTAACCCTTTTTATAGTTCAGAACCAATCAATTACCAGTCTTGCTGAATGGGATGAAGAGGTTAGGATGGAGGAATTCAATCGAAGATTTTCAGCCACTTAGCCTTTAGAAAATGTAAGTTGTTAATTGTATTTAGCTGATTGCAGAAACTAATCGGAAATAGAATTCTTTTTTCGCTTTGATAAGATGTCATTCCCGAGCTAATTTAGAGAAATGGACAACCGACAGAAAATTATTGACTTAATACGATTAAAATCTTCTATAGGTGGTAGAAAGCTGGACCGGACCAACCGAGTCGACCGGTCAAACTAGGAACCAGCGACAGCACCAGTCCGATTGTGCCCGGCCAACAGTTGTGGAACCTTGCTGTTTTTTTCACTTTTAACTACTCATCACAAATCCGATCAAATGGTCAGGCAAAACAATTTTAGAAGTCTTATTTCATCTACAGCAGTCCCTATTCTCTCAACCACACGATCACAAACATATACACAGTCACAGATCCTTCCTTATTTTAAATTTAATTTTTTTATATATTAAATTTGTTAATGTGTTGTGTCATTTTACTTGCTAATTACTGTAATGTTAATGTGTTTCTATATATTGTTGTGTTGATGTGTTTGCTTGTTAATTTAGATGATGTCTGTCTTTCAATATTAAAAAAAACTAAATATATTTTCTGAATTTTTTTAAAAATTCAATAAGTAAAATAAATATTACATCACAATTATGTCATGCTGATGTCGCTAGTCCAAACCGATTGCTCCACCGGTTGAGCCAGACACTCAAACGGTTTCTAAACATACCAGTGGTATCATGGGTTTTTAGCTTTCTTTTCTAATCTTTAATTGGGTCGTTGTTATCCTTCTTAATTCATGTGGAAAAATGGTGCTAATTACCAGCATGTTGGCCATGTCTACCTAGCAGCTTAGGATATATTTGTTTGTTATTTATTGCTACTAACGATAATTCTACCTTTTTCATCATTATATAATTTTTAATTCTCACTTTTTATCTTTCCATTAGAAAGTTTATCCATTTCATTCTGCCATTTAATCCTCTCCTATTCACGCTCTTATTCCCATCAAAGCATTCCTAGTCGTTTTGAAGATTAACTTTTAGCGTCACAAGAGGCATGCAAGCTTACCATAAATCCTCCATAGATAGAGATTTAACACGCAATGCTTTTACGACCATGAACCACGACAATCTGAGCTTTCGAAATTTGTTCAGCATCAGCTTTCCAGAGGGAATCCTGGGAGGGAAAAGGAAAAGCTTAACTTCTTTCCAAATAAGTTTTAATAAAAACAAATTTTCTTAAAGGTTCGTCATGAGCTCTAAAAATGTTACAAATAATATGATTTTTAAAATGAAGGTTACATTCCAAGAGAAGAAATATTAAGCATGCCAGATATCTTTTCCTGCAAAATTCCGTTTCTAAGAAAGTAATTTTCACAAAGCCACTCGTAGACAAACTGTAGTAGAAGCTCATCTTCATCAAAGCCATTTCCGCGCCTCAAGTAGAGTTAGCTACATAGATCTTGTCGTACCATTCCTGTCGAAATCAAATAAAATTTAAGCAAAATAAGCTCAGTGAACTTACATGTAAATTAGTCTAACATTTCCCTCAACCATCCACTTCTATGTACAAACTATAAAAGTAGCTACGTGGTCCAGGAATCATACATCCAAGTATCCAACAAATCAATGGGGCTCGACATTCCATTTTTGACACAGCAAACGGTAGGTGAAAACATGTTAATTGTTTGTGCAGCCTTAGAACATTTAAATTTGGGCCTTTTGCATATGTGCCTTTTGTAGTTCAACGATGATATTTATATTAACTGTATGAGCATAATTCTTATCAACATGCTCTTAAATTTTTAAAAGTTAATTAGATACACCTCCAACATCATTGTTCATTAGAAACTCTAAAAAAGATTTTTTGGATAATAAAAATAACACCTCTAAAATGGGTACAAAAGAGGCTTCATGTATATTTTTCAACTCATAATATCATTCATCTCAACATGTTCTCTACCTCGAAAAATCATCCTTCTCTAAAAGAATAATTTTTATTTGAAAATATTTTACACAAAGAATATCTTTATCATTTAAAAAAATACTTTCACTATTTCTAATGTTGGAGAAAACAGTTGCTCTTGTAAAAGTTCAGAAGCATGCCTACTAAAGGTATACTTATGCGGTAATGGGTGCAATATCATCAAAATTCAAGAGCATATATGCAAAAAGTTGCATCTATGTAATGGTACTCAGAAAGATAAGAGAAAAAAAGAGATTAAAACTAAGTACCTAGATGCAATATGATCTTACACAAAAAGAAATATATTAATTTCCTTGGTTAAATTGGCTGAGCGCATTCGTGAATACAAGTTATTTATGGGGATGCAAGTCAAGTTAGGTTACGTTGAGTTACAATCAACCTTGATCTTAACTTTATTTTTAAAACTTCAATCTTATCCCTAACCCATATTCCACCCTAACTCCAACCTAATTGGTCAGGTTCAGGTTGAAATGTGAGTTGGCATTTAGGTTAAAGTTCAAATTAACTGCAATTTTCAATTATTTTTTTTTATAAATTAATAATTTATTTTAAATAAAATATAAAAAATTAATACATAATAAGTTAAATAAGCAAGAAACTGAAAACAACATAATGAGTATTACTTGTTTAATTGAAACTTCTTGCTATTTGAAAAATCTTCAATACAAGTACTTAATTTGCATAACCATTCAATGAATTAATTAACCTGATTTTCAATAGTCCTCAAGCATATTCTTCCGGTTACAATAAGCCAAACCAGGTTTTGCTTCAATTGACCTTTACCCAGTTTATTGTTGAAACATGCATGCTAAACTTAAGCATGAAGTCTATATTAAAATTCAAACTTAGAATAAATTTATCATATTCACTTTGAATTCAAGTTGTGCCAAGTGCTGAAATTAATTAATATATTTATTTAATATACACTTATAACACATCAAATAATGTCAAGAATCTTTTATAATTATTAATTAATATATTTCTAACTTGGGGGTGGAGCTCAACCCTAATTAAAAAACACTAAATTAAAAAAGCTAAACTCTAATCCTATAATTTTCATGATGGGATTGGTTGGTTTCAATCCAAGTTGCACCCCTAATTATCTCAATTAATGACATTCTCATTTCCTCATCTACACCTAAAGGAAAAGAAAATAAAATAGAAAATATCTTTCTTCTAAGCTCAATATTTTCTTTTCCTCAGGAGAAATATGATTTTGGGGAGCCTAATGGAAAATAAAAATAAAATAGAAAATGTTTTCCTTCTCATTTGAAGGATTTTCAGATATATTCTATTGGAAAGAGAGAGAGAGATTTCGGTGGGAAAAAATACAATTCAGAAAAAAAAATCTCTTCTCACCATTTCCTTTTCCTTGAAAAAAATATGATTTACAAAGAAAAAACAAATAAATTTTGTCAGCTTGGACACCTTTGATTTCAAGCTTGTTTTCATTTCCATGCCCGATAACTTTCTTCAGAAATCCTCAATTTCAAGTTTATTTTTGATTTCCTCACCTAAATCAACACCTGACTAGACATCAATACAAATCCGATAAATGCTTTAGGTTTCACGTTCACTTATGTCAGAGGGGTTATGTGGACATCTACTAGCCAATTCAAAAATCCCATCATATCATAACTTATTAAAGATCAACAAAAGGGCACTATGAACATGTCCAGGCCAGGAAGTCTAAGGTCCACCTGCAGGCAAAGTTCACAGTCAGCAACCCAGCTGTTTCCCAATAGTCCATCTTTGCCTCATGAATGGACTGAACTAATCCTCATGCTTGTTCAACTCACTAAAAAAATGACCAAGAAGTTCTTACCATGCTAATTATAGCTGCTTCTGTGATTTTTCCTCTTACTATCCTTTTAACTTAAAGATGGAACCAAAATATTGCATCTTCAAGGCTGCAAACCCAATTTAAAGCTACATAAATGACACTTGTGCGCTCACACATGCACACAGAAAAAGTGGGCAGGAGATTGGGGGATTGACCTCAATTTTATGATATAACTTACCCCAAGTCGTAAACCAACCAAAATTAGCCACCATCATCTGTAATATGAAGCCATGAAGTAAAGCATAATAGCACTTGATACTGTAATGAACAACTCCTGGCCAAAAAAAAAAAAAGAAAGGAAAAGCTTTGCCATGTCAGAAAGGATTTTGGCCTTACAAACATGCATTTATACATACAAGTCACACTAAGCAACAAGAATGTGTACCTGACTATTGTAAAGGGAAGCAGGTATGTACTGGCCAAGTAGTTCAATAAAGTTAAGAAGCCCTGTGAATGCCTGTAAGGAGATTGACATCATATATCAGGATAGAAATTAACTTTATGCCAGACAGAGAACTGAAAACTATCAGACCCCAGCCCCAACCTTTACCAAAAACAAAGTAAAATGTTAAGGGAAACGTGTACAAAGGAAAGACAGGTAAATGGTATGAGAGATAATGTCACAGGAAGAAAGGAAAAAAGCTCCTTGATCATGTAAGGCAACTATATTTTTCAAGGGAACTGATTCCCTCAATGAAATATTGTTAGCTGATTCAGTTCAAGATGCATCTAATTGTTAGAGCTAACACTTTCAGTATTCGAACAATAAAAAAATGTGCACAGATGCACCATGACTCATTGAAGTACAAAGAAAAATATTACAAGCACTAAACTTCTTCCCAAAAGGAAGTTTCAAGTCAAATACAATCAGACTTCCTTTTACTAATTAATATAAGCACTTGGATGAAGGGGGCTACCAACATGGATGTGCCGTGTACCAAGGCAGTGGATTCCTTTGCTAAAAGATCCTTGAAACAAAGGTATAACCAAATTCAACAGACAACCCAGAATTAATGTGATGGTAATACTGCCCTATTGGAGCAATAGCTCTGATAAAAGTGCAGTTAATGAAGGAGACATCAAAGAAGATATATTAGAAACATTCTCTTTGACTTTACTACCCTTTGTTTGTTCTTTGTTGCATCCATATACATTTAGACAATGGGTTTAATTCCATCTAATTTACTAAAGGGAACAGGATCAACTGAGAATATGATCCCTCATAGAGTGGAAAGTGCACTAGCATTCATATGGCTGACAGCAATCAGTTCAGGTAGACCTTAAATGATGATGATAAATGGTTTCTGATCTCCATCCATCTTTCCCTCTTCACAAGCCACTAGATGAGAGCCCTGGTCTATTTAGCTGGGCTGGTGCTTATGGTCTCCCTCCACCTTTCCCTCTTAACGACTAACTAGCAGAGAGCCAGTGGCATTTTCTTTTTCCCAGTAGATGATCAAATTATTTCAGGTGTCTATGACTACGTCAAATCAAAAAATGTAATTTCATGATATTACGCAAATTAATCACGATAATCTAGTTTAAATTATCATAAAATTATCCATAAAAGATTCCAAGTATAAAATTTGCTTGGAACCAGACACCATGAATTGGATCCAGTTGTCTTTTACATGTCCAATAGACTTCTTCCTTCAATTCACAGCATGCAAGCAGAAATTTCCAAAGGAAGCTTTTTATCTCATGCTTATACCCAGTAAAATGGGTTAAATGGCATTCTAAAACCACGACCACAAATTATTTCCAACATACAAATAGCCAGGTTAGGATTCCATAGAATGCCAATCCATCTAAATGGTCACTATCTTAAACGTGACAAGGCTCAATCAAATGAGGAAATTTACATTTCAAGCAACAAATGACAATCCATGTTCAAACCTACCCTCATGGAACATTGGATTACAGGATTTAGGATTCCTTTCGATTCACCAAATGATCCCAAATAGTAATGTGGTAAGTAGAATTGCCCAATTTTGCATCAGAAAATAGCTGTGGCAACCCAACCTGAATGGCCCAGATCCTATACATGTTGGCTTATTTGGCATTAGGGCTTTATCCATCTAATTGTAAAAATGCTGTTGGCAGAGACTGAAGACCATAGGCCCTCTTCTAGATAAAAAGAGATTAGGGGGATCACATACCAGTGAGCAAACAGCAATACAACCAAAAACTAATGCAAGAGAACGAAGCAAGCGTTTTCCCATTCGCAATGTTCGCCCTTCATCTTCACCATATTCCTGCAGCAAAGAAAAACAGTGAACTTCAAGTGATATGTATGCTCACTGTTCTCCTCCTCCTCCTCCTCTTCTTCTTCATGTGAACTTCAAACAACATCTGTAATGATTTTCTCTCCCTCCCTGCCCTTCAATGGTGTACCCAATCTCTTATTTTTTTTCCTTTTCTTTTTCCCTCCCTCCATCATTTTCATCAGGAATGGTTGATAGGAGCATCAATGGAATTGTCCACAAAATAATCAAAATACGAATGGAATGAACCATTCTGTTCTCATTTGAAGGATGCCAAAAATGGCCCCATCTCCATGAGTCAATGATGGGGCTGAAGTCTGAACAACCGTTCAGTCCTGGTTACATCCCAGAGCCCTTACACTTGGATGAGGAACAAAACCAGAAACTGGGAGATGTGTTGGCAAAGTGAAAAAGAGAAGGAAATTAAAAAGAAGGGGGAAAAAAAGCCTGCGTAGTGTAGGAATTCTTGATGAAGGAATGTGCCACATAAAGTTGTAGACAAAAGAATAGATTTAGTATAACTCACTGTGAATGTGGGGGAGGCTTGTGGCTCAGAAGCTTTCAATTTTTCAAATATTCGGTATACAAACACAAATCCTAAAAATTGCATAGGCTTCCATTCAGCAGTGCGTCGGACAAGAATCCAAATTGTCTGCAGAAAGAAGGATAAAACTTTGTCTTAACCCTTGTTTCTAGTAGCAGTAGGAAACAGGAGTAAACCTAAAGCTCAGACGATTAAATGAAGAATAAGATAGAAACAGATAGCATATTTCAAAGAGTTGATTAGCTTTGTTTTAAGAAAGAAGTAAAAACACCAGAAGAGCCATGAAAATGAATTCAGCTTTCAGAGAAAAGTCTCCAAAACAGAGAAATTTGGCCACAAGCTAATGCAAAAATCTAAAAAAAAAAAAAAAAAGAAAAGAAAAGAAAAGGAAAAAAAGAAGAAGGAAGTTTCACATCTCTGGATTTAAACAAAGAGATAACATTTAATGAACTCTTTCCAAAAGTATCCAAGAACCATGAGCCACGAAAAAAGTTCTCAACATCTTTCATCACAGAACGTTGTTGTACACTTTACTTGATTCCCCGATAAAAAGGGTTGAAAGCACCACTTCTATCTGTTGAAATAATTAAGTGAAATAATGCCATATTATCTGAGAATAAAGTTACTTCGGAACAGTGACTAAAGATTATAAAATGTATGATAAGGCAATCCATGTGTTTCACAACAAAAGATTACAACACTGTTTTTGTTAAGTCATAGCCCAGGATAAAGAGTTGAAAAAAAGGGCCTTACAAATAAAGCAGATATTGCCATATTGATGTGCATGTCTTTTTCACTGGACTTTGTGAACCTGCAACAAATGAAAGCCAATAATCTCAGGAAACATTGCAAGGGCACACAAAAAAGCAGTAAAGCATTATAACAGAGGAAATGGCACATCAATTAGGGTCTATTTAGATAGTATAAAAGGAAAGTTTACCTTGTGAAATCATGTCAACCAAAAAATAAATAATGTCAATAAAATAATGAACAAAGATAAAATATTAGACTTTTTAGTGAAAAAGATAAGGTTGATGACATAATTTATGGGTTACGACTTGCAAAAAGTAGAATTATTAGATAGTAAGTGTCATATTAAATAAAATGGGGAAAAGACGAATTATTAGATAGTAAGTGTCATATTAAATAAAATGGGGAAGAAACTTTCTTGCCCTAATGTAAAATCTCTGATGACAACAATCATGGTTTACGAGCTGATGATTGTCACCAAGCCACAGAATGGACTCCAAAATGGGTACACCGTGCTAACAAGAGCACAGTAACCACTCTCAATTGTACAATAACAACTTTGAAGTGTTTGTTGGAACTGATGAGTAGAAACAGAAAATAAAATTTGACTTCATACTAAGTCCTGCTTGAAGAAATGCACAGAAGTGAGATCTATTGTTAGTACATCTTTCATGAAGTAATTGAGAAAATCAAAAGAGCAATTAAAAAAAGTGAGAAAACAGCAAAAGATGTAGTTATATGTCAGATCTAACATATATCCATAAATTTAGGCTGAAATTTAACACAATGGAGAACCCTCATCAAGATTTGTGAACATTAAAGAGGGAAAGGAATTTAGAAATTGAAAAACACAATGTGAAATACATATTCAAAATATGGGTTAGTGCAAGTTAACAAAAACATGCATTAAAGGTAGGAGTGCTACTCGGGTTAGTAGGGATCGGGTTGAGGTCAACCCTAACCCTAACCCAAAGTCCAAAACCTCAACCCTAACCCTAACCCAAATTCGATAAGTTGGGTTTGGGTTGAATTCGGGTTACGTGAATAAGTAAAAAAATGATTATTCATTTTCAATATTCAACAACATCAAATTAAAATTCCAAATCTAGGTAAGATAATAAGTTCATCGAGTAGCTAAATAAAACACAAATTCAAATAACACTTAATTAGCTCCAAGGGGATTTTCACAAAGGACATAGAGATGGAGATGAAACTAAGGAGATAAGATCAACTAGAAGAAAACATGCTTGTACTAAGAATAGAGATAGGATCATAAGAATGATATGAGGTTGGTAGGTCATTTGTACTTCACAAAAGAAATTTTAAAAAGAATAAACAATGTAATATGAATTATGAGAAGTAAAAAATATACAGTTTTTACTTTTGTAACTAATAATGTGCAATTTGGGTGAGTTTCGGGTAGGGTTGTCATTAACTCAAACCCAACCCAAATTAGAAATTCGGGTTCAGGTTGCCATCAACCTAAACCCTTAAAAATGTTGGGTTGGGTTCGGGTTAACCCAACCCAAGTTGCAACCCTAATTAAAGAACTAAACCCTAATTAAAGGACTATTTTCAATTGGCTATTTACTGTAGCAATATTTTTCTAAAAATAAAAAGTAAAGCCCATGCAATAAACTGGTAAAAAAAATGGCCATGCAGAAGGAAAAGGTAGCAATACAATAAACTGGTAGGAAAAGTGGCCATATGAAAGGACAAGGTAGCAGCATCACTCACAAAAGTATTTTTATGATATCCTTTTTCAAAGTTCAGATGTTAATAAATTGTTCATCATTTACAACAGTTATATAAAGCAGTACCTGGGTCCCCAAGGCACAATTGGCTGCTTATCAGCATATTTTATATCCTTTGACACCTGCATGAGGCAAGCAGCTAATGGCATCTTTCAAATGCAAAACAACAGAAAAATATGATAGAGTGCCTGTGGAGCTTAACTGGTGAAGAAACGGATGAAACAGTAGAAAGAAGATAATTAATTCACATCATAAGTCATGTATAAAGGTACGACAGGTGAGGAAAATGGCCTGTGCATTGGGGATGAAAGCCTAACAACTAGTATGGCGTTGATTGAAAAAACCTTTGTCACAGAGGGAATAAAGTCACATTAGGATGGTTAATAGGGTCAGGATGACAGTTCCCCTGGCAAGGATGAGACCTATACAGCATTTACAGGCAAAAAAGATGCATAGCACATTTCAAGCCTTAGAAGCAACGCCGTAATGATGATTATCATAATGGACTAAAAAAGTATTTGCCAACTCTTTCAACAAAAAACATGAAGACCAGTAACATATATGAGGAAGTTGGAGAAAAGAATGAACGCTACCTCAAAAGAACCAAATGTTTGGCCTTTCTTCCGATTTGATAGTTGAGACATCATGATCTTATCATAAGCCCGTTCTAACTGGAAAAAATAAGATAATGAAAAAGGAAAAAATAAAATTTGATTCTTATAAAGGTTATATGCACTGATGGCATTTAAATAGAAAGATTGTGTTCCAAATAGGAGTGACAGACATTTCTTCATGAGTAGAATGGCCATGGAAAAAAGAAGACCAGCAACAGGTAAAAGTACCTGAGCTGCATATGCTTCATCGCCTCTTCTTTCAGCATCCTTTTTCTTTCTTGTATAAGCTGCCTTAATCATGTCAAATCCCTCAACTGGGCTTACCCCAAGGACCTGGTAACCGATAGAATTATCATATTTGGTTACAAAAGAGCCGCCAAGCAGGTGATGTCCTAAATGCAACTACAATAGATGTAAAAGTGCTTATATGAGATGCAGTGGGAGCTTACCTCATATGGGTTTTCATTGTTATTTGTCTGTGAACTTCCAGCAGCAGATGAAGCAGCACAAGCTATGCGGTACTGCCGAGCGAGTTTTCTAGCAAACCTACCACATTTAATCATTTTCTTATGTCGATGACTTTATTATGATTTGCCAACATTAAATAAACATTAAAAAAGAATATGTCATACACACCAAATGTGAACCAAAAATGAAATAGCCATGGAAAAGAACTATTATAGAAGCATAAGGAACACAAATTTATGAATAAACAAATGAACCATTATAATGCTAACATCATCTTTCCAAAGGAAAGAAAAAATTACCAAAAGGGAATGCTAATGATGCAAATGTCTGTAAAAACAACAAACTTTAATATTTAAAATTAAGATCAATCATGGTTTGTGAAGTGAAACATTTGCTGGTCAAGGAATGACATATCCATAAGACTTACTGAAACAAAAATGTTGAGGCAGACATGTGACAAGACTAAGAAGATATAATTGCAAATGAAAGAATTTCAAAAAAAATCTAAAATTAGTATTAACAGGTAATAAGTTGAGTCAAAGTAAACTAAGTGGTCTGGCTGAGAGCAAATGCATGGCAAGTTGAGAAGATAAAAGTAGAAACAAAAGAGTTCAAGAAAATCTAAGAGTAGTATTAATAAGTTGAGGTGATGTACACTTAAGTAGTTTAACCGTACGTAATACATACAAGAACTATGCTAGTTTGGCAATAAAAATGAGTGAATTCGATTCAAGTAAAAGGACAAAAGAGAACATGGGAAAGGCCATAAGGAACATGGATGGTGGTTGTTAGAAAATATATGAAGACACATAGGCCAAGGAAACTGTCTAGAATAGATAAATAGAACAACAAGGTTAATGCAGCTGACTCAGTTCAGAAGTGCTTTGTCGTCGTCCTAGTTGTGCGCACACACACTCTTCAACATCATAATTGTCATCACACGTGCATGTACACATGAAGGCCCACACACACTCTCTTCATCATTGTAATTGTCATAATGCACAAGCGTACGCATGAAGGCCCACAAACACACACACTTCATCATCGTAATTGTCGTCATGCACACACATACCCATGAATGCCCACACGCTTCATCATCATAAATGTCGTCATGCACGCACATATGCATGAACAGCCACACACTTTATCATCATAATTTTCGTCACACACACGTACGTATGAATGCCTACACACATACACACTTCATCGTCCTAATTGTCATCACACATGCACATACACATGAACACCCAAACACACATGCTTCATCATCATCATCTATGTCATCACGCATGCACATATATATGAATGCCCATGCACACCCACATATGCACTTCATCATCATAATTGTTGTTATGCAAACATGCACACATCAGTGCTCGCCATTTTGCTGAAAGGAAAATTTTTGCTAAGCTGAAAAAGAGAAAATTTTGCTAATTTCGCTGAACTGTTTCGCTAAAACATGAAAAAATTAAAAAAATCTAAAAAAATTAGAAAACCTTCCAGAAAACTCCATAATAAATCATAATAAATCTAAATTCATATTTAGAATAAAGAAACATCACTTTAAATGTCAATATATATGACATAAAAGAAACATACCAATGATGTGGAAGCAGATAAAGTAAATATCTATAGTGGAATACTACTAAATGAGAAATCTAGGTCATAGAAAGTTGTTAAACATATGCACATAGTATGAAAATGTTATCATCATACCTCACCACCAAAAAGAAACTCGTGCAGGCTCGTTAATATTATCATTGTCATGATTATCCTGCATTGCTTTTGGCCAATGACTATAAAAATCACCCAGATGTAAGTCGTACCATGTAGGGAGTGAAGATAAAGACGCTTCGGTTCCACTATCCAGATTTTCTGGTATTTGGCCATAAGACTGTTGAGGATAATATTTAGAATTTCCAACATAAGATTGTTGAGATTCTTGTGAATAATCCCCAACATAATAGCCATAAGATATAACCCACAACTAGACCCCCGCTCACTACTATTCATACCAATAGAGGTTGTAGTTATACTATCCACCAAGTTATCTTCTTCTGTAAAGGTTATTTTCTTTCTACTTCTGTACCTTCTCACATAAGATTTCACGAGCAGTCGTGCACTGTGATCATCATCCTGTGTAATATGTTGGAAATCAGCTTCTCCAGTGGATGGGCTAAGAGGCCTTTGGCTGCTTGAAGTACCACCACTACCACAACCACCATCATCACCATCACTGTCATGATCATCACCACCACCTCCACTCTTTGTTCTTGGAGAAGACTCTGTGCTTGATAACAATCTAAACTGAGTTTGATTTGAAGAATCTTGTGATTGAGAAGTGTTTTCAGACCTTGTCAATGGATCAAAGTCTTCTATTGGAGTTCTCTCCTCCTCCACTACTCTTTGAACATTAGCTTCTTACTCACGAGCTAAATTAGCAATACTAGGTTCTGACCCTTCATCTCTAGTATCTAAATTATTAGACCGCAGTCACTCATACAATGGATCTTCTCTTTCATCATCTTGCTCTAGAGAAGCATAATGCTCTATCATCATCAAATCTAATGGGTCTTCATGAGAGCACTCTTTAAATTGAATCAATCTCTCCCGAAGCCTCATATTATAATGGCAGAACACCAAATCTTGAAGCCACTGATAACCCAAATTGTTTCTTCTACACGTGTGGATTAAAGAAAATATACTCCAATTATGTTCACATGGAGATGAAGATACTGTTTGACTCAATATTCTACATACCAACAGCCTTAAATTTGGGGTCTCCGTCCCATAACAATTCCACCATTCACCTATAAAAGGAAATTAAGGCTTGTTAATTTTCTAAAACAAAAAGTAAACAATATCTTATTATTTCAATATCCTCTACTTACATGGCATCACTTTACTTCTTGACTGGATTGCTACATTCATCCCAAATAATCCCTTCGCATCTTGAAAGTACGTCAACTGTAGCATTGAAAAAAGTAAATAGCGCAAATATGCAATTCTTAATAAACAATCTTTATAAATGATATAAGTGTACTAGGTTGTTGTATACAGTTACCTCACCAACAAGATCCCCAACATTAAGATAGTTAGGAAAAAGCTTTTCAAACGCCTTAAAAACGGAGTTGCCAAGTTGGGCATCTTGACCCAGATGCCGCTCATAATGATATTTGGGGTTTAAATAATAAGCTGCACAAATTAGAAAATATGTTAGTTAATGTAAACAAAAAGGATGTGCATATTTTCCATGAAACTAGAACTTATTAAAGCATATACTCATCAGCAGCATTTAGGGGATGACTTAACATGCTCTCCCAACGAGTCTCTATAATATGCAGAATGCATAGATGGATATGTTTCAATGTCTACAATCCTTAATACTTGATAGATGGGTTCCAATATGGGCAACACCTAGCGCACATGATTCCAAAATACGGTCGTCGTGATAATATCTTGTGCTTTCTTCCCCTCTTCCATCCTTATGTATTTTGAATTCTGCCACTCATCGGAATTGAAAGCCATGGTGAGAGTTCGATAAGCCTTGTACAAGTTATCCAATGCAATGTAATTTGTAGCAAATCTTGTTTTACTAAGACAAACAATTTCTTTATCATATCTAGATGTTCCATGAAACATAGAAAGAACCTAGCTATGGTTGCATAGAAACTTGGTCACTGTACGCGCTCTTTGAATTATTTTTTGCACTATAGGACGATGACCAATATCCTCCAACATCAAATCCATACAGTGTGCAGCACAGAGTATCTAATAGAGAAAACATCTTTCTTCTAGTGTTTTGTCAGCCCTTTTGTAAGCAGATCCGTTGTCAGTAACAATCTACACTATATGATTCACACTAACCTATTCAATCATTTTTTCTAACTCCCCCTCACTGTAGTTGGCATCCTTGACATAAGCCGATGCATCTACCGACTTTATAAATATTGATACACCTCTGCAATACACCATGAAATTAATTATGAATATTCTCGTTAGACCTGTCCATCTATCACACATGATGGTTACCCCATAAGTGTCCCAATGGAATTTCTGACCATTTATCCAATCATTTATTTCCGCTACGTCTTCCTTTAAATATTTCCCATATATTTCCTTCCCTCTGGGGGGTTTTACATTCTCTCCCTCCCTTTGGTGACGGCACAAAGTTTTTAAATGAAACCGAATCTGCTGCATGAGCTAAAATTGCATTGTCGAAGAAAAACTTTATGAAAATTTCTCAAGCTGGGCAACGTTGTCCCTTCCCTTATTTAACATCTGGTTAATTTTCTTTTGTAATCCACCTGCTTGCCCATATAATTTAGGCTCAGTCACCTTTATACTCTTGCTACACCCAAAATAACCCATGATCCCTCCAGCCCCACTACCACCAACCCCACTACCACCGGGCCTACTACCACCACAAGCTTCCCTAACAGACCCATGGAATATTGGCCTACTCACCTCGAGTCTAATCATTTGCTCCCTTTCCCATTGCTCCATTCTAGAGCTCTGCATAACTCTTCTTAAATCAACCTCATCCCCTTCCTCACCACCTTCCTCATCATCAACATCCACGGTTGCAGGAAATCCATATAATCTCT
>JAYJMB010012250.1:0-32362 GCA_036873735.1 Pouteria campechiana
CTACTTAGCCTTTTATTAGTCCCATGAGGATGTTTGATTTGTCATTGCTCAAGGCTAAAGCAGCTTCAATGGATGGGTACTTCATATGCGCAAATTGATAATGTAACTTTGTATGATGGTAAATTAACCTTCATATTTTGAATATTCATATGATAGACCTTCTAAATTATAAAATATTGCAAAATGAATACGTTGTGGATCTATGTTTATGGAGTGGGGTATCTGATGCATGGCTTACATGATCCGTTAGGCATCTATGTTTCTACTCATCAAATCTGCTAACATTTGTTGTGGATTGGTAAAGAAGGAACCGTTCTTCAACTATATGTTATTCTTCTTTTTCTTTTCTTCTCTTTTCATTTTGTAGCTTTATTTTATTTTATTTGGGATGTTGAAGAGGACTCGACTTTTCAATGAATACACAGGTTTACCACCTAAACATAAACTCCAATGGCAGCATCTGCCTTGATATCCTCAAGGAGCAGTGGAGCCTACATGTACAAGAACCAGAGAACTCGATACGAGGAAACAGCAAGGGCATGGACCCAGAAATATGCTATCAATTGAGTGCATTTTATGAGAGGGGGAAAAACTTGAAGAAAACCAACCAAAAGGAAGCAGGAGAAAAGCTTTTTTTTTTTTGTATGTGTGATGTATTTGGTTTTTTGTAAATTAGTATGCTATTGTATGGGACTTGGGGGTTTTGCGATATTATTTGTAATAGTAGATTTTGGTTCTCTTGAATGCTTGGAAATTCTCCTCTGTTATTTCATTGGTTTTCTTGCCGTCCTACATTCAGAATCATGCTGAACAAGACATATGTTTCGAGCACAACATAAGCGCCTGCATTTATGTTCCTTTTAACCCTCGCAAATGGATGGTTGCCAGGCTAGAACCGTGGTAGTTGAGGATGGGCATTGGGCAGCATTCTCCATTTAAGTAGTGCTTGTATACCTTTAAGCTAAAGAAAATTTTTAATAAATGGTTAGATTTTATATTAGAAATTAATGTAAATTCCGTCATAACACTAATAGAACATATAAGCACATCTCTCACTTGATTCACTCATTTGCAAAAAAAAGGGTAAATAATTTAAAGACACTCGTTTAAGGAGGCAACTGTCAAACACTCTATGGCCTAACTACTGCTTCATCAGTCTGTAAAAGATGCTAGAAACGACCAATAACAATGGCCTACATACAATATAGTTGAAGATTAAATGGCCATGGCTAGTAGAGATGGTTGTCCCTGTCTAAGAGCATTGAGCACTGTCACATTCCCATCTGGATCGACATCGACAATGGCAGAATACCCCTCTTTAATCTCCCCTGCAACCATCCTCTCTGCCAAGCTGTCGTCCAGCAGCCTCATAATGGCTCTCCTAAGTGGCCGGGCCCCATAACTTGGGCTGTAACCTTCTTCCACGATCTGATCCCTGAATCTCCCCGTCACTTGAATTCGGACGTCCTTCTCCTTCAGCCTCCCAAACACCTCCTTCAACATGATATCTGCAATCTCCTTCACCTCGAGCTTTGTTAGTTGCCTGAAGACAATTATCTCATTCAGCCAATTCAAGAACTCTGGTAGGAAGTACTGCTTCAGCTCCTCGGTCACCAGTCTCTTTATCCTATTATAGCTGTTGTCCTTCTGATCAAAGTCGAGGTCAAATAAATGGCTGGAACCTGCAAATGCAACCACAAACTATGCTAACAGGCCAAAATGGAAGTAGCAGACTTGACTAGTCTCATACATGCTTGTATGGAGCCGGTCTCATAGAATCAAATCCCTGTATATGCATACACGTACGTGTTAAGCAGATCATGATGTTTCAAGAAATACAGATGACTGAGCGCTGGGAGATAAAAAAATCTATATATCCAGCTAAATGAGAACATTAATGCTGTAAGTTTGGCAAAACTTTGGAATTAATCGGTACCCCTTGCGATTATTGTTACTAAGCTTTGTTATTGCCTCCACATTCAAACTTCCCTAGAAATTAAAGCATGCTTTATTTGAACAGCAACAAATATAAAAGGAAACAAAAACGAAATATATTTGTAAATTATGTGAACAAGAATCAGGTGATCACCTGGCCATCATGTTATTAATTTAGAAGTCTTTAATTATATGAGAATCTTATGTCTAAGAAATATTAGGCTAAGGCTAAATATTTTTTTCTCTTTTTGCAATAATTATTGATGGCACAAAAAGTCTCCCCAATTCCCAATTCACGCACTGTATATTCATGTTCTATTTTTAATCAACAGATGGTATACAATTTAAAACTGAACAGTATATAACAGTGAGTGAATAGTAATTAAACAGTAATAAACAGTACTTTAATAGTGCGTAAACACTAATGGAGAGTATTCATGTTAATGTTCACGTCCCAACCGGCAATTCTCACTTCACATACCAATTCTTATCCCTTTAAGCAAAATAACAAACTCAAGAAGCAAGCTTTTTATGGTTCACCATCGCATGAAGTAACAAAAAGCACTTTATATTTGTTTTAGGACTAAACAAATGAACGTAAGATTTTGTCCTAGTGTGTTGATTTCAAGGTTTAATTTTGATAAATAACAAAATTTGTTTATAGCTTGGCTAAGGTACTAATGTCTTTGGTAAAGTATTTTTGGAAAACTTGTTAAGTGAAAAATTGCCAGAAGAGTTGACCAAGTAGGACATTTTCAATAATTATTCAAGTGGTTTAAAGAAAATAATTCTTCTAGCTTTATATTCTTGCACTTAACAAATTCGTTTTGGCTTTCCATAATCGCTTGGGTTGGTTCTTTCTATAACCTAAGGGATTAAAAAGTGGTACCAAAGGTCCAAAACAGCTATCGCTTTAAAACACCCTAAGTCCAAACCTCAGATATCTGTGATTGCAATAAGCTTTACTGTAATATGGAAGATCAATTTACACTTAGATCCATATTCTTAACAATGTAATACTCCGGAATCTTAACCGAATATTCTTGGAGTTGATCCTTTGTGGTCGTTTGGGCAGATTGCCACTAAGCTTCACCCATAAAAAGACATTGGAATCCTCATAATTAAGGGGGCAAATGACTTCTTTTAAGTGCTTGTCCTACATTTGCTTTTACTAAAAGAAAAATGTAAATTTGACATCTTAACTATTTAATAACTTTAATTTCTTTCATTTTTATTAATATTTTCTATTATAATTTTTTATCTTTTCATATAAAGAGTCTATCTATTTTATTCTTATTTACTTTATTTTTAATCATTTATCATTACCATATCACATTCTCTTTTCTCCTTGGGTTTTTCATATTCCCTTTTTTCCATCTCTTTTCCTGATTTCCAAACCGAACTAAACTTGTAATTCATCATTTCCAGAGTATATTCCTCTGGTACTCCTTTGGTGCCTTTTTTAAACCTCATAGAAGGATTTTCTATGGAAATATTGATATTTTGTTGTGTTCCTTTTTTTTTTCCAACTAGACAACAGTTAAATCTTTAGTGTTACTGTCATGTTCAACGAATAAATTTTTACCACAATATTTGATTTAGATTATGGTAATCAAACCCACAACCACTACACATACCCCACTAAGATACACAAATACATCACAATCATAGACAGTCACATATATAGAGGCACAAGGATGGACAGTCCAACATGGAAGCGAAAAAAAATCGCGAAAAAGAAATCAAATCCACTATAACCACGCACAGAGGTTACTTATATAGAGATTGACATCCAAAAGGCTTCACACTCACAGAATTCTAGATTTTACAATGCTAGAGATAGAGAAGATCTCAAACCTCTTCACCTCCTCCTGTCTCAACCCTAACACCTAACTAAAACCTTTGTTGAAATTACCTTATATATTATTGATAATGGGCTTCTGTCACTAGGAACTCAGTTAGGCCTAAAGTAAGCTTTGCAACAAGGAACTCGGTTAGGCCTAAAGCAAGCCTTGCAGAATACTAGACATTCAAAACAGATAGTGAGTCATTTGGATCAAAATTCAAGCAATGGATGTTATCTGTATGATTTGAGTAATGAGCCACCAGGCCATCATGACCTGACCTGAATAGCTTGTCAGCTACTTTGCTCCCCTTCTCCCCTCCACCGAGAAGTATCATAAAATGATAATGATGAAATTCAACCTTACATCATATTACTTTAAATCTATCATCGATGGGATTACACAATTCTTGCTGATGTTGGTGTGAAGATTGCATCTGGTATTTGTCACTGTCCACTTATCTGCACAAAAATGAGATGAAAAGATCAGTGGGGTTTAGCTGTAACAGCTATCATCGATCAGGGAGCTCATGCTACTTGCGTGTTTTTCTCTTTCGACCCTTTGACATTGTTGTAGCAGTGCTCTTTGATGTGCTAGGAAGATCTTCCTTCTCTGATTGTTTGTTGCTTTCAATATCATCACTTTCTTTGTCATATATCTCTGTTCTATCAGTGGATTCATCCTCTTGTCGTGGTGATTTCTGACCAGTATTACTTTTTGAGAGTTTGTCTCGGAGTTCACGGAGTTTTGTTTTCTTGGAATTCAGCACCCCAACAAACTGAAAAGGAGAAATAAAAAAATAAAAAAAAATACAAAGCAGGAACATTGGGACAATGATCCATTACAATGTTTCGCGTGTGTTTCACAGGATGCATCATTTGGTCAAAATGCAGAGTAATAATTTATTGATGAGATAAATCACACTATCAATTTACAAGCACATGCACACACTGTGTGCGCATGCAACAGCTGAAATCTACGGGCAAATATTTTTTATGCATTCAAGCAAACATCTTGAAATGTTCTACAATTCATCCTAATAAAATAAGAATTCTGTGATTAAAATTGTGTCTAAATCCAACCAAAGCCTAAAACATCCTCGTGAACAATAGAATAGTGAACAATAAGGACAAGCCTATGGTAAAATAATAATAAATCTGATTAAAACAACAGGATCTTGCGTTGTCAGATTTATCAGAAAAAATGGATGATTTTAAGTGGAATTGCTTTGTTCCTTCTGAGCCACCCGCTGTCTTCAATGACATGCCTGATGTTTGGGGACCCCTCTGTATGTTTGGGGAGATGTACCACAATAAATACATAGATCATATGTTCTGTTCCATCATGCCCATTGATCTACATGTGAGCAGATTATAGTGAGGTTTTAGCGAAAGCCTCCAAGGGATTCAAAGAGAAAGAGATTAGCAATCAGTTGCATCCAGCGGCCATCCCAGCAATGGTTCAGATGGGTGGACCAAATCCTCCTCTTCCCTGGAAATGATTGAGCAAACAGCTCAAATTGATAATCATTATCAGTTTTGCAAATCAATGGCCACAAGATCCTTAAATTGACTGATCAAGCCCATATATTGGCTGAATGTATCATATGCAGTCTTGTCGTGGCCAAGATTTGGGTAAATGGGATATTCAGGGTGGCCAATTGCCTCTGGCATCTGTTTTATAGGATTCAACTAAATGTTGGTGTTATCATAGGGTGAATGGATGAACTGGTCTACCATTGGACAGAGTAAGTAAATCTGATTAAACAGACAACAGTCAAAAGCATATCGAATATATCTTCTTTCCAGAAGGTGACAATGAAACATTATGCCTTCCATTGATGCAGACAAAATGCACTCTATTCTATGCCTGGAAGGTGTTCCAGTTGGCACCTTGTGGAACCTGTGTGCAAAAATGCGTACGCCATCTAGGTGGGTCATGGTGTACATTCAATCTGTGGACATCATCGACCAGCACAATGACCCTCATCTTTCAGACTAAAGGATGCAAATAGTAGTAAGCCTAAGGTAACCAGCAGGTCCTCAAAGCAAGACTTGCCTCAGTTGGGGGCACAGTGCCACCAGCGGGTCCAGTTGGTCAGCTGGTCCCTCCCAGGGTTTTATGAACTACTTGCATGAGCAGCAAATCCGCCATCCTTCTTCCCCCAGTGGAAACACTGATTTCAGCGTATATTGAGGCATAACAAAATGGATTGATTGGTCAATTTAGGTCATTTTTTTCTGAAACCCCCAGATGGTGCCTCAAAAATCAAGAATTTTGAGAAAAAAGGAGAAAGTGATTATACCTAGCTAGCAAAACTCTGGTAAAAGGAAGATGTTTTCTGAGGAACATGAGCACAACAAACACAGTGAGGACATTTCAGCAGTCAGTGAGCCAGTTACCTGCTGCTTTGAAAGATGGTTCTATAAAGTAATTCTGAAATGCAAATTTTTAAATGTAGATTCTGAAATATGTGTTAAAATATCACCCAAAAAGATTGATGATGAAGGATTTGAGCACCAGTTCATGGGACAATAACGTGAGTTACAATACTAGGTGAAGTCAGTCACAGTCCCTGTCAGTGTTCTTGTCACACCTGTTTTTGTTTGTATTTTTGTTGGGTAACAGGTGCTTGTTGTGGTCACCATTTGGCTAGGCTTAAGCTCACTATTTAAAAAGGCTAAAAGAATCAACCCAGATTCACAACAAGCTCAAACAATCAAATTGAAGAAATAAAACATACTAAAGTGTATTGAAACCAAAGCATAAACTATGAAATTCTGAAACTCAAAATCAGACCTTTGCATAGATAGTGGATTCAAATTCTGCTTTCTCATCTTTGAATCTCTCACTTTGTGCTAAGCATTTCTTGGCTTCAGCTTTTAATCTCTCACATGATTGGGTCTTTCTAACAACCTCCTCCTACATAAATACAAGTCGAGTAATTAAGTCATAAAATCGCATATAACAGAAACCCAAAATCTGTACTTGACATAAGTTCATGAAAAGCACGCCGTACTAGAATGATCTTTCCAAGTCAATGACAAAACTTAAACAAATTATAAATCCATTACTTTCTGAAATACTAAATCCAAAAGGCATGACAGACTTAACCAGACATTCTGACAAAGGTAGCCAATGCAGACAGACTCCTGTTAACATGAATGGCCAAAATCATGTCACAAACACTGACTGCCACATTCTGGTTAAACAATTCAATCTCCTGCTAAAGGAAAAAATTGTTCAGACAGCTGCCACCCAAGCAAAGAAGGGCACTGTCAAACTAAGCCATTAAAAGATCAGATCCAAGAATGGAGTGCAGCTTTGCTAAAATAAAATGGCTTAGAATACTTAGATATGCTAAAATCCATGAGCATATAAAGGCCCCTCCATCTTGTGACAGAATAGAGAAATTATCAACTAGATCCAAGCTTTCCTTCTTATACCTCATTCAAGTGTGTTACAAATTAGATCTCATATCATTTTAACATGCTTGCAGATGTGCAGTATGTGCATTCACGTAGTGCAAAAGCTCTGAGCAAACCTTTTTCTAAAGAATCTCTAAAAGCAGGATTCGGAACATCAAAGAAAGGAATAAAATGAAATAACAGCAGTATACCCTGAAAGAGTAAGATACATCAATGTAAAGTTAAAAAATAACAATGGGAAGAAGATCTTACACTCAGTCGTATGTTGGCATCCATAAGGAAATCTACGATTTCAACTGTAGTTTGCTTATTATCAGAAGAAGGCTGACATCTCCACCGCCATTCCAACTTAACTCCTTGCTTTTCAAATGTCCATGACAACTGCAAATAGAAACCATCATACATGTATTACCAGGCTCCGTATTTGATGTTTATCCAGGTCCACATCCAATTTGGCTATGTTTCTATTTCAACTGTGCATTAGATAAACAGATATCTGCTAGTGAGCACCTAGGATGATAGTCCAGTATAACCACCGGTTGGTCAAAGAAACAGAACAAGGTCAAAATTTCTGATTGTCCAGTTCAACTTATATTTATGCTGCAATGAGAAGAAAAACATTATTATAGAATAAGCCTTGCTGTTATAAGGAATTGAGATGTTTCAAGGTACTATGATGGAGGTTATACTTGCAAATGAATACTTAAAGTAATTCAGAAGCAGGCCAATAAGCAGTAAGATGGTCAAAAGTAGAACTAGATGCTTCAGCCATGAGCAACTAGCAGGTTGATGGGAGACTAAGTCGATGGTATGAGAAGGTACTAGAAGGACACTAGCAGATGTGGCAAATAAGACCTGGAGACCCAAGGCTTAAACATGGAAATCAGCATTATCAAGCAGTATGGCACAACAAGATGCATGCAGCTCATGCCCTAAATAAATATGACAATGCAATAACAAATCATCCCACTAATTCTAATCAATGGATGCGTATTTGTCAAAAAGAAAACCAGATTGACAAATAGCACCATATCTTGCATTTAGTTCAAAAACAAACTGATTCAATTTGAAACTGGGAGCCTCTGCAATGTGAGTTTTTGGGCCAGGAAACTAGGTTCTAGATATGACAATTTCCAACTCCGGGAAATAACAGGTCAATGAGATGACTCTGCCCATTTGATGCTACTCAGGTTGACAAGAACCCAGTTATTTGCTTATGTTCACCATTTGGCAATGAATCAGCACTGTCAACCAGCTTCTTGTCCAGCATATTGCCATTATTATTTTTTTATCATGTAATCTTATAATATATATATATATATATATATATATATATTGTTGGGAAACTCCAACAGGCTAAATCAGGACGTGGACGTTTGTGACACATAGAACCCAATTAGTATATGGAAATTGGATCCTTTGTATCTAAATCCCACGTAATTAAAGAAGAATAGATCTCCTGTAGGCTTGCTGGAGATCCTAAAATCTTGGAGATACGCCCTAAATAAGAAATCTCCTAAGATTATTCTTGCGTAAGACACAGCACCCCATGTGCACCGACTCAAACTTAACTATAAATACATAGGTATGCACAAGCTAAACAGAATGAGTTCTCTACTATTTTTACAGTTTCCCGGAATTCTTTACTGACTTGAGCGTTAAAGTATCTACACCGAGATCACCCCAACACCTTTTAACCTTTCTCTCTATCTTGTATGTTAAAAATTGGGAGCTTTCCCATACCCCAATTTTTGATTCCATTCATACATACATACATATATATATATATATGTATATATCTATTTACATATTTATTATCAATTCCAATCATTATCGAAATGTGGCTATTAATCCTTTGAACTGTGACCGTAGCAAGACATCCATTCCAACATCCAAAGACATGTTAGTAAAATGAAAGAGACCAAGAAAATTGCAAAAGCTACTGACCCTCCGGTTGCCATTCCCAGCGTCAGTGAACCGGTAAACAGACCCTGGCTGTTGAAACCCAAGGTATCTTTCTGCAATCTCAATATATTCTGCAACTGGCTGGTCCCACTGACCTGCCCTCTCGGAAACTTCTGATTCAGATGCTGCCTCCAATTTGAAAATACGTGAGAAGGCAAAGATAGCAAAGAGTATATTACTAAAGATCCACACACACTGCATTTGCAAAGTTCACACATTCTTCTACTCGATATTAGCAGTTACTTCGAACAATGCATTCTTACCACTTTTGCCAATAGTAAGGAAACAGTTTTATTTATAAAAAAATTTAAAAAAACTTAAAAAGGGTAAAAAGAGAAGACACACACACACACACAAAAAAAAAAAAAAACATATTGGGGTGGAATTAGGGTTGGAAAGTCTCCAGCTTTGCACAAGAAATCCAACGATGTACATAAATAACTCTCCAAATGAGACAGCTCGATTACCGAATTAATGTAATGGGGTCCATCTAAATTACAGGCACCATTCAAGAAACTGGAATTTACACTGTAATTCTGAAAATATGAAGAGAAAAAGAAAGAAACCGTTGCAGATCCACGCATCGAGCCCGTCTGTGATGGAGAGATTGAAATGGGAATTGAACCAAGTGCCCTTTACGAAAACGACGCTTTTGCCCTTCCCTTCTTCTCCTGCTGCTTCGAGCCTGAGGCAGGTGTGTCTGGGTGCGGAATCTTCCATGTATGTTTGCTGGCCAAAAGAACCATCGAAAGCTCCTGTCCTGGAGGGAGAGCAGATGGGCCTGACTTCGGCAATGGGTGGAAATGATTTGGGCCCACAAGGCTTTGGGCCAGATAACGAACTAGAAGGGATAGACCTGGCCCATGATTTTAGTTTCATCTTTTTCAATCCGATTTTTTTTTACAAAATATTTTCTTTTTAAAAAAAATAATTTAAACGCATCAATTTAACTGTTATAAGAATATACATCAAGTTGTTCTTTGATTCATGAGAAACTAAAACATAAATAATAGATGAGAGGCTAAAACATAAATAATAGAAAATTGTGTAGACAAATAATGAAAAGTTATTTAAATATAAATTTTTATTATTAACTTTTGCAATGATTTAATGACTTATTAACAATTTTATTAAGGCTAGACCGGTGGTTGAATAGGTTAGTTTATGGAACAACCGGTTTGACTAGTCAATTTAACCAATCGAACAATTTTTTGTCTTTTTTTAAATTTAAAACAAAATAATAGGGCATGCTTTTTGAAAAATTTAAATTATAGATATTAATTTAAATATATAAATTTCTATATATAAAATTTTATTATTTTAATTTATTCTTTTATTTTATAATAATATTAAAATTTAAAAAAATTACTAATAGGTCAAATTGAGCTAGACCCATTGATCGACTAAGCCACTTATGTTTCAACCAGTTCAAGCGACCTAGTTGGTTTTGATGACATTAATGTAAACCAAGAGGAAAGAAATAAAAAAAATAAAAAAATTGAGCATGGTTGTACTTGATTAAGAATTGAGACAAAAAAATCAAGAAAAATATTAGAAATTGAGGTGAGGCTATTATTTAAGGAAACCTAAATGTTTTAAGTAAAATTTTCTTGTAGTGTGGGCTTTAATTAACTTTACTTAAAATGTAATTTTTAATCAAACACTTAATTTAATAAAAAAAATAAAAGAACCTACTTAATAATGACTCGTTCTGATAAATGATTCTAGAACTAGCCATTGAAATCCTTTCTATTATTTGTTATCCACCCAAACCATACTTTTATTTTTTGATTTCAGGGTTCCGCTCTATACCAAATTCTCGGCCGGCAGCAAATATCACCCAACAATGCATTATCGTCCCGATACAATGCGTCGGACGGAGATGGCACTTTGTAAATATCAGCACGACGCTGCCCTCTTCTTTTAGCTCTCGCACAAAGCCATAGCTCCCTCCGAATCGACGAACCTACCGGTCTCCACCTCCGGCTCCCAACCTGTAAGTAGAGAAATCCAAATCCCAACGCTTCTTTTCTTCTTGCGTTTTCAGTTCTCTATTTGGAATTTCGTCTATATCCTTCACTAGGGTTTTTATCTGTTTCTCCAGAATCTTTCTTTAGAGTGATAGGTCTGCGCAGCCTCTCTCTCTCTCTCTCTCTCTCTCCGTCCTTGCGTGGATTCTTCATGCGATTGCCACCTTCTGTGTTCTGTTTTTTATTCCATGCCTCGAATTTTACTGAAATATCGATTCTTGCTCGGAATATTGTAGAATTTTTTGTTTTCTGCGTCTTCTTGGTACCTGGATTTTCAAGTGTTATGCGTGCTGAACGGTGTGATTGTGATGATTGGTTAGCTATTTGGAAAAAAAAACCAGGAAATCGAATGAAAATTGCGCTTGGGATGCTTGGAGGTGACCAAATTGACGTTAATCACGTTTTTTAGCTTGGGTATTATATTCCATATAATTTGTTTTTGATGGTTCTTCAATATAAGTTCGGCAAGTCTTAGCAATTTTGAGCATCTGCCGTTGCGGTGATGGGCGTATGATGTATACCTGTTTTTGTGGAGAAGTTGAGGCATCCAAATTCTACACAGATTTGCTACGGAAGTTTACTTCCTCAACGGGCTGAGAAACACTGATGAATTCTAAAAGAGAGGCGATTAGGGTTAGAAGGTGAAGCTTGTAGCAAATCGACTGTGAAGGTGTCCAATTTTGTGCTTTCCTACCACTAGATACTTCAATAGGTAGGTGTAAAAAGGATGAAACCTGAGTAAAGGAAGATGTTAATTGGAAAAAAAAGGAGGGGCTGTTGCATTATGTTTGTAATTCTTACAACTTATTTGCAAGCAATATGTCATGGTCCATTGCATATAAGAGATTTGACGACTACCATTTAAAAAAAAAGTTTGCTCATTTACTGATTGGAAGTGGATAATAATTCAATAGATCAATCCTTACCAACGTGAAAAAATGCATTGTTTAGAAGATTTAATGGAACAATTCTTCATGGCAGGACTCTGGTGTGGTGTAGGGCCAATCAAAGTTGGGCACAATTGAAACAACTGGTCACAGAAAGGTTTTTAGGTTTTCTGCTCTATTGGATGGATTTTGTGGGAGACTACGTCCTGTGAGCTGGTAACAGCCATTTGGTAATGCTTCTGAGGTAATAGGGGCTTCTAGTTTAAAATGATGATGGTGAAGGGGGATGGTGATGATTGTGGAATCTGTCTTTGCAGTCTAAAAAACAAGTTTACGTCTCCGTTCGTTTCTTGATCTAAACAGGGGCTAAAAGAAATAAAATACTTCATAATATTGATATGCCAGATTCCAAAAAGGGGGGAATAGAGATTTGGGTTGAAGCTGTGCAAGAAGTGCTTCAGGATTGGACACTGATGAAAAAGTTACTAACTTAATGGAACAAAGACCTGCTTAAATGCACAATGTTCTTTTGGAATGCAAAACTGAAGAAATTCAGGATTATCATATCATTAGGGTTATTGAAAAGAAGTATGGTTTCCATTTAAATGTAGTATCCAGGTAGTCGTTTATGCTATTTTCCATTCGAATTGATCTTATTACTTATGTCTAATAACTGGAATTTATTTAAGGGAATGTCTCTCCTTTTCTTGACACTTCTATTTGCTTCACATGATAAGAAAACAATGGATTGTATTTCACAACGTAATCATTGGCCTCATCTTTGGTATAATGTGCAAGGTCACCATTGTTTGATGAAGTCAAGGTTTCTGCTTAGCATGCAAATTGAATTATAAAAGCGAAATGAAATTCTAATGGAATAATGATGATTATATATTTGTATCCAACTAGGGGTGTAAATAGGGTCAGGTTTAACCTGAATTCGACTAACCCAACCCAAAAATGAGTTGTTTTAGGTTGACAAATATGGAACCCGAGTTATACAAATAGGGTTGAACCTCATCTGATTTCTAAAATAGGGTTGGTGTGGGTTGGGGGTGGGTTTAGCGACTCGAATTTAACTCGACCCGATTTGACATACATACATACATATATATAAATGCTTTTTTCCCCTTTTATATTTCTTTATATGATAGCTTTGAATCCTTTATTCCTTCCCCATGCTATACATACACATATAAGCTATATTATATTATATAACTAGAAGTTAAAATAAAAATTGAAAACTGATTATAATCATGAAAGTATGAATAGTAATTTTTTTAAAAAACATTCTTTAATATATTTGGATACTCTCTACTAATTGCTAGTTTATTTTTATAATTGAGGTTGGTTGAATGGTTGAGATAAGGAGTTTTGGCAAAATATAAGTTTTCTTTTGTTCTTTTCAAATTATGAATCTCGGTAATTTAATCATGATTTTTTTTTAGCTTAGCATAGGTGATGTAAATGTGAGTTTTTATATTAAAACATGGAAAAATTCTTATAGAAATAATATTTCAATAGTATTAAAATTAAAATTTTTATTTTAGTTACCATAAAATATTTATTCAAAATAAATTTAAATAAAAATTAATGAATTTAGGTTATTAACTTAAATTTTAAACCACATTTGTCAACCCAAATTTAACTCGAAACCAATATAATATTCTTAGGGTTGGGTTAGTGTTTTAAAAATAGAGTTAGAGTTAGAGTTGGGTTAAGTTTTTATAAATAGGGTTAGCTTGACCCCAACCTGAGTCAACCCAACCCAATTTACACCCCATATCCAACCATTGGTTTCCTTGTATTCATTTTCATAAGAGGTTGAAAGAGTTGTTTACTGTTGATTTGCATTTCCATGCATTCATTTTCGTAAGAGGTTGAAAAAGTTATTTGCTGTTGATTTGCCCATCCATGGATGAAGTTTTGCATTCCCATGCATGATGATGTCCATCATCTTCTTCTTCTTCTTTTTTTTTTTTTTAACTCTTTTAAACATCGTCTTGAAACTGTAACGCCCCTCCTCTCTAGATTGTTACTAGTGGTAAATTCAGAGGAAATTCCGGCAATCCCTCCTAATTTACCACAATTATCCTGTATACAACATGCTAAACCTCAATAATTATATAACAAATACCCTCAAATATGCAAATATAATATGACCACCATCAGGCCCTACCATTTTCTATACAAATTATATAACTGTCGCCTCCAAAACACACATCATCATAACACCCACAGACGAAGATCGGGGTACACTATACCATAGCTGTCAAATTATATACACCTATGCCCTAAAATGATATGTTGTAAAACTAAGTAATAATACATGTCTAATATACATACAAAATTCATTCAACAATATACATCATCATACATCATGAAAATGAGTAAAGCCTCTATTGGTGTCACGGCCTAGCCCCGTCACAAAACCCAACACCTTGTTGGGCTCCATCCTCTGACCTGTCAGCTAAAAATTTAAATAAAAGGGTGAGTCTGGGCAAAACTCCGTAAGCAGGTAAGTGGAAAAACATGACCATGAATAGCGTAATAAACAACGCTAAATAAAGTAGTAAACAATGATGCAAATAGGCAAAACATGGCATGCCAAATGTAGGATGTCATAGTCAGTCAGTGTCCAGGTTTATTAAGATTTTAATGTTAATATCTCATTAATTATTTCATACACATACTCGTAATGATATCATATACATAGTTAATCGGTCAATACCGGCTTGAATATCGATACGTCATACTACCCTTTTGTATCTGCCAATCCATGATTACCTCTTATAACAGTATACTGCCCTACTATCATCCACACACTCCTCCCCGAGAGGCACACAAACCAGAACACTACCATTGCACTCTTTAGCATGTCAGGTCCATTCTGGCACTCCCGATTAGAAGCCTGCCAAGCCCACACAGCCATATTGTTGTATCGAGTGGCACTTCGCTCTCATCACCTCACAAGAGTACCAGTTCTCCATAAACACGCCTACACAAGCTACTCAGGCCAATCATAGCAATTAGGCCATCCAGGCCAATAAAAATACCCGACTGCCCACACAACTGCCCACTGGCCAACCAGGCCACTCCTTGCCACATGGCGAACATAGGTTGGCCCCATGACCATCATAAAATACATAAATGAGTTACACTGGGCTCTGCGCCAATCAGACGCCAAAACTAAATTTTACCGGCACTTGCGGGGGCGTAAAATACATATACATAATTTCTAAAATAAAATTTTTATTTACTAGTTTATAAATATCCAATTGACCTGAAAATATTTCTGCAGATTACCAATAATATGAAAAATGTTCGATCCAATTTTCAGATCAAAATAATGTAAATTGATCAATTTAAAATTAAAATATGAAAATGTAAAGAAAAATGTTAGACGAAATTATACATCTCTTTTGCCCCTCAAAATTTTTACGTCAATTCCAAATAATATAATAGAATTTTGGTAAAAATTTCAGCTTAAATTAATTCAAACTGAGAAGATTAAAAATAAAGCAAAATTTCAAAAGGGTTGGACGCTATCAGCATCTCATTTTTAGGGTATTTAATGGTCATATTTTTTTAGGGGTCAAATGGTGGAATTTGTTCATGAAATTTGATATGATAGTGTTCAGGTATATCTATTTTAATCTATTATTTTTATTTTTGCAAAATAACATCACTAAATTGGGTTTTAATCAACCTCAAGAGGGGTACTTGGTAAGGTATTCTGTTAGTGCATTGTTCATCTGAATTCCATTGTTTTCGATGCAATTTAATTCATGCTAATACAATACATTAATTATGGTTGCATGGGGCAGATAATGCATGTTCAAAATGATATAACTCATATACAAAAATTTTACATTACAAGTGCCCAAATTGTAATCATTCAAAGAAATCAAATTCAACTTAAAATAAGTTAAAACAACTACTTACTTACCTTAATTAATTGAGCAATTTGCACAGCCCTCACACTCCAATTTCCACTCTCTAACAAAGCCTTAATTCCGTATTAAAATTTTTAGCAAACCCCCTTGAATTAGGGTTTGAAATTCCTTGAAGATTTGCATAATATTCTTTCGTAAACATCATCACCATTTAAATTAGATTAAACAGTTACCTTAATCTTCAAATTACTTTGGTGGGTTCCACTGATCATTAATACTTTACCATGTTTGGGTGACTACCACTTCTTGATCTCAAAAGAAAATACATCTTATGGCCCACTAATTACTTGAATTAACATTTGCTATAGATCACTTGAAGCAAAATTATCTAAAATGGAAGATTGGGATGATGGGGAAAAGGGTTCATGTTGGCTAGCATGGGCTGGAAGATGAAAACGATGAAAATGGGATAGGCATTGCAAAAGCACACTTTATATATATATATATATATATATATATATATATTTGATAGTCTATGCTTCATCCACTTCTATGCACATTCACTCTCTTGAATTTGCAAAATGCCATCAAATTATGATTCTTTACACATGTTAGTCATCCATTTGATATATCATATACCCAAATCAATTTCCCATCTATTATTTTCATAATTTCATAATTTATTTTTTTAATTAAATTTGATTAAATTAAAATTTTTCAGAAATTACCGGTAACTCGGTTTTTCAGTTTTCCACATGTAACTTTTAATTTTTCTTCACCTATTAATTATTAACTAACATATGTCTTCATCATCCTCACATTAATATAGATATTACATCCATTTTTATAATTTTTTGATAATAAAATTCCTCAAAAATTCATATTTACAATATGCCGCTTTGGAAAAAATTACCAAAACTTTACAATAGTGAAAATTTACATTTTTGAAATTTTCAGGGTCTTACAGAAACCTCTCCTTCTGTTGGCATCGCCTGTCTGCAAACCAAGACTATCATCTACTCTACTGCATATTGTTCTGTGTTGCATTGGTTAGTATTATCATATTTTCTGGTTTGTTAGCTGTGAGACCATGATAAAAAGACTATGATGGCTACAAAAGTTCTAGTGCTGATGTGATGCATCCACTTTAGTCTTTATTTTTGCAGTTGTTAATTAAGAATTAGCATTCATTTTAAAGAATTTTCTTTCTTTCTTTTTTTGTTTTTTCCTACTGAAGGTGAGTAATCTAGAGATCATTTAGAATGTGGTTTGTCAAAGGCTGATTTTTAACTTCTTTTTCTTCTTTTTTCCCTTTCTGTTTTCAATCCTTATTTCATGGAATCTCATCTCTACCTAAATCAGACTACCACTACTTATCCGGAAGTCTGTCTTCATAGCATCGTTATTGTCATTAATTAGCATTTTCTTCTCCCAACTAAGTGGAGCCCGGGGAAGGAAAATATGTAGCAGCAGTCTTCAACTCACATGTTGTGAAAGTCATGGACTCAGTTTTTAGTGAATGATATGAAATGAATTATGACATGTCCAAGTTTTCTTTTTCGATGTTACCATTGGTTCTGCATGCAACTTATTTTATCACTTTATTATATGCTAGCGTCCCTTCTTGTGCTTCCCTCTAGTTCTACTTCTTATGCATACAAATTGTCTTGTATTGATTTCTACGGTGATGACTGAGTTTGGATTAGTGTTCGTATTATCAACAAATACCTATTTATCGGTGACCCGGAAAAAAGATATTATCATTTTTATCGGAGATATTTTTGTTTTTTTTTGGGAACTTTATCAGTAAAATAGAAAAAATTAGAAAAATAGAGAAATTTTGGGGGATTTTTAGTGAAACTTTGTAATAAATTATGTTAAATATAAACATACAATTTGGGCAAAAAATTGGATTAAAAAAGTCACCATTACATGAATATAAATTATGTTAAATATAAACACACAATTTGGGCAAAAAATTGGATTAAAAAAGTCACCATTACATGAATAATGAATGTGCACATGAGAAATGCATATAGGCTGACATAACGAGTGTAAATCTTACCAAGAAAAAATATTATATTAAATTGATTTGATGAAAAACATCAAATAAAAAAATTTGATTTTTTTCCTTTTCCATCCATACAACGTCAACATTTTTTAAGACTTGAATACTCTTGAACGTGCAAATTCTCACAATGTATGCATCCAACACACTCTAAAAAGGACTCTAGACTTTCAAAAATACTCTAAAAATATATTTACAAAATTTAAGAATTAATTATAATTTTCACAGTTTAAAAAATTATTTATAATTAATATGAAATTATAAAAAATAAAAAAATAAAAAATCTGTTTAAGACAAAGTCTTAATTAAAATAGCTAACTAAATTGCATGATTCATAACCCAAACATTGATTTTTTAAAGAAATGTATTTTTAGGGCTTATCCCCAGAATTTGTATTTTTACCAAAAAAAATGCTGAAAATCTGTTGCATTCAACAAATCTTAGGTTTAATTTGTGTTTCCATTTATAAACAATTAATATTTGAGATGAATTAAACGATTTAGGGATTTTTCTCAAATCGCGTGTTCATCCCCAATCTACCAAATGTGATAGATTTGGTTGTGAAAATTTGTTTAAATTAATACTTTACTGCAATATAAGCACGAATCCCATGATTTCGACCAATATAAACATTAAAAACATTATAAAAAAAAGAAATTTCATGCCTACAGTGTCCAGATGCTGTTCATGAAAATGACAGATTTGATCTTCAAAATGGAGTTTTTCTCCTGCAAAATTGATAATTGGACATCTTGGTTTTAGTGGTAGAATGCAGGAACGGGAGTTTGGAAGAGAAAAAAGGGGTTTGGAGGGGGGTTTTGCACCTCACAGTAGCCGAAAATGCCTCCCTTATTGCGATAATATCGATAAATGCAACGATATTATCGATATTTTTGGAAAATTACAGATAAAATCAATTTTACATTGTTTTTTTTTTTATCGCTGAGTGCCTAAATCAATATTATCGGCGATAATATCGATAATGGGATCACTGGTTTAGATCACTAGTTTCTCTCTTGCACATAGATTGATTCTAACTATTCAGGAACTATTGTCTAGCCTTGTTAATCACTTCTTATTTAACTTTTTTTTCCCTCTTTTTCCTCCTTTGATTTGAAGATGATATCATTTCTGTCCATTTCCCCTATCTGGATGAGGATAAGAATTTGTGTTTGCCCTCTCCATGTATGTGTTTTGTGCAATTATATATGTATATATGTATGTATGTATGTATGCATTTATGTATGCATACATATATAGAAGTTTCTGCATTGAATTTTCTTTCATATTATTAGATTCAGAACTTCATAGGTTTACTGGGGCTCTTATAATGATAGGACCATTTGATATTATCATTTAACTTTTTTGTTTTGTTTTTTGCTATTGTGTAGTGCATCATCCTATATGGCCACCCCATCAGAAACTTTTGGGGAACTGGACACCCCTGTCATCCAGGAAAACTCTCACCCTCAACAGAAAGAAGGGCATGATGATGATTCAGGAGCAGGATCTGGGGTAAAGCGTTGGCCTGGATGGCCTGGGGAGACTGTTTTTAGAATGCTGGTGCCTGCTCAAAAAGTTGGTGGTCTTATTGGCCGCAAAGGCGAGTCCATTAAAAAACTGTGTGAGGAATCAAGAGCTCGCATTAAGATTCTTGATGGTCCTCCTGGCACCCTAGAAAGAGCAGTAAGTTTCCTTTGGCTGGTTTATTTTTATATCGAGTTCTGCCACATTGACACACACCTCTAATACACAACTAAACATGTCACTTTTCCATGAATTTATACATTAGACATGTCCATGTCCTTAATGTACGTCTGACCCAGTGATTGGTTGGTGCCACCAAGCAGGTAGGCATGAAGATGCATTTCTTCCAAACCATTGACAATTATTTTATGCTATTGGTTGTTTGTTTACATGCTCAATGCTATCCTTCTGGCAAACTGCTGCCTAGCCACTAGCTAGTTAAAAACAATGTGTAAATCTAATGCATGGCATGGACATTGTATCATAATGTGTGTGCTAGGTTGGTGTGTAATGAATTTAACATCCATGTTTTAGTTTCATGGAGCTCTTTTTTCACCCCTTTTATTTTCCCTGATCAAGGAGCCATTAATGTCATGTGCTGCGCTCGGTAAATAGAAACACTGTACTTAATTGGTTAGATGTGACTGGTAGAGTATTCATTGGTTGTTTGTCGAACTTCGACGTAGTTATGAAGCCAGTATAAATTCGATCGATAACATCTTATTGCCCTGTTTCTATGGAAAGCTACCGCCAAAAGATATACTAAGGGATAAGGCAACCCAGTTTTGTATTTCTTGTGATTCCAAATTCTGATTAACCTGGCTCTAATACGAAATTGATGTGACATGGAATGGGGAAGAAAGTAGAAGGATCCTCTCAAAGGGATGAGAAGAGAAGAGAAGAGAAGGGAGAAAATTAGAGGAATTTAGGGAAGATGGGATAGAAATAGAAAGAAAGGGAATCAAATACCATGAAAACTTCAATTCATCAACGTTTTGTCCAACCCAATATAATGGAATCCTATTTATAGAAGATAAAGAAAACCATAATGCAATCCCAATCCTAATGGAATGTGGATTGATAAGCCCTTAAATAAAAGCAATGATCTAAACCATCAATCAAACTAAATATATCAAATCCGTAATAATAATAATAATAATAATAATTAAATATCAAAAATTTAAAATGAAATAAACTTAAAAAATAAATAAACTCTAGTGTAAGTGCAAAGCTTGGTCATGTTTTGCATCAACCGTATGTTTCCTTCCCGTCACTCTGAGAACTAACATACTTCAGTTACATTATTGTTTTTCTTTTGTTCTTTTCTGGGCCGTGTGATGATGTGTAAATTTCACATTCTGCCATTGCTTTGCTTTTAGTATTGTGTTTTATTTTTTCTTGGTGTTTAGCTTGTGAGTCTATGTTAGCTAACTTTATTTTGTGTAGAATTGCAGCTACTGCCAAGAGTAATGCATCCAAACAAAACTTTGGAAATAGCTGATCATGGACCGATAATAAAAAGTCTTCAGTTACTGTTTCAGTAGTCTCACATAAATGCCAGGCTGATTTGGAACATTCAAATAAAGAAGTGGAGGGATCTACCAAAAACTTAATGAATAATGATGGAAGAGAATGTTACCTCAAACAAACCATATAATATTCAAAACAGAGGTGCCTTTCAGTATAATAACTAAATGAGTATGTGCAGGTTCTTTCTGCAAACCTAAGGCTACAAATCAGACATCGAAGTGACTCCAAATTAGAGGAACAAAGGTCCAGATTGCAGTGATCAGTTCTGAAAATGATCTGACTGAGCACTCTCAGACATATCTTGGATGAACGTCTGTACGAACAAGCTCCGCGTTCTATCTGGTAACTTCAGAACTTGGTCAACTGATATTCTTGACGTATCATCAAACTCCGACAAAATTCTTCAGTGTTAACTAACTAACTCAGAGAAACATTTGCATGTATAAAAACATGGAATTAAAATTTATTAGAGGTAAAATTGTACACAAGTTACATGTATAACATACTTAGAACTAACTAAAAAGAAATAAAAGAAGATACTATTTGAAAATATTATTTTTACCGAATGTTCCGTTGTCTTCATGTTCATGCCAGCATTTGAATCTATTTATACAATGTTGCTACCCATGATTAATCTGAGGGAAGATAAGAAAAGCTGCAGGAAGGATTATTATCTAGATAAATAACTATGCTAAGGTAATAACATAGAGTTGCTAAAAATCACATCTGTACACAAAACAATTTTCTGTTGTGTCATAGTTTAATTGCAGAGTATACTAAGACTAGAGCTTTGATGCATAACACCAGTTAATTGATTGAAATTCAGCTTCTTTAAAACTGTAAATGGATAAACTTGCAGCTTCATTTTAACTGAAGCTGGTTGAAAATTCAGCTACTTATAATTTCAGTTTGGTGATTAGGGTCAAAAGGGAACAAATGTCAACAATTGCAAATATATGAAAGTTGGCTTGCCAACAGTTGGTTTGTGGGGGTTACTTGTGTATTCTCAAGTTAAATGGGAAGTCAGTAGCGGTAATTATAACTTAATTTAGGCTTCTTCATTGAGAGGCACTGTTAAATGAATTGTATGGCTTTATGGGTAAACGGGACCTCTGATTTTGAGAGTGCTCAGATATGACAGAAACAATAGAATATGATTTCTCCAGCTAGGCATTACAAGGTTTGAAGTGGGGGACTGGTGTCATGATCTGTTAGTTGTGAAGAAGATGATGGGTTGTCTTTGGGTTATTATTTATAAGAAAGAGATCATTTCTTTTCTAGATTTTTTAGGCAAGATACATCAACCAAGCTTGAGGCAGAAGATGCCCCCCACCTGCCTTCCCAAACTATTAAAAATGTTTTGATTGACTTCTTTGCTTTTCATGATTGATTAGTCTTGAGGTGTGATACATATCATGAAAGTTCATTATAATTTGCAACCAGATGCATTTTATTTGATTTATGTGATGATGGAAAATTATAATGATCTTAGTTATTGTCCTATGCTATCAAACGCACTGCTTCTGTGGCTAGCTTAGCTCTTGTCCATCCATGAGCAAACAATGAATAACTAGTCAATACAACTGTCCTACCATTTACTATGTAGTTTGACTGCAACATGTGCATAAGAAGGTGAAGATGCAAGTTCTTGTAGGTTAAGTATGCCTTCCAAAATTTTCATCATATTGTTGTCGGTCTCTCTGACATTCCTGCTCCTTGCTTCTTTTTCTTATGCCATTTTCCTGGAGTGCAGATTTTTTATGATAGAAATATATGATTAGAAGGATGTCTTTTGTAAACCTTTTTTACTTCTTTTGCTTATTGTAACATTGTTGAGACCAGTGTTCGTATTATCAATAAATACCTATTTATCAGTGGCCTGGAAAAAAGATAATATCGTTTTTATCGGAGATATTATTGTTTTTTTCTGGGAACTTTATCGGTAAAATAGAAAAAATAGAAAAATAGAGAAAATTTGAGAGATTTTTAGTGAAACTTTGTAATAAACTATGATAAATATAAACAAATAATTTGGGCAAAACATTGGATTAAAAAAGTCACAATTACATGAATAACGAATGTACACATGAGAAATGCATATAGGCTGAAATACTGAATAATGAATGTGCACATGAAAAAAGCCCCTTGCTATTATTGTTTGTTGATATCTTCAAATTTAAATCAAAAATACATCAAATCAAAACGAATTGAGTTTTTTCTTTCTCATCCACATAACATCAACATTTTTTAAGACTTGAATACTCTTGAACATGCAAATCCTCACAATGTATGCGTTCAACAATGTCTAAAAAACACTTTAGACTTCCAAAACCACTCAAGAAACATATTTACAAATTTTAGAAAATAATTATAGTTTTCACAATTTAAAAATATTTATAATTAATATTAAATTATAAAAAATGAAAAATTTGTTTTCAGACAAAGCCTTAATTAAAAATGCTAACTAAATTGAATGATTCATGACCCAAACATTATTTTTTAAAGAAATATAGTTTTAGGGCTTAATCTCAAAATTCGTAATTTTACAAAAAAAATTAAAATAAAATAGATCTGTTGCATTCAACAAATCATACATTTAATTTGTGTTTCCATGTGTATTCAGTTAATAATTTGGTATGAATCAAACGATTTGGGAATTTTTCCCAAATCACGTGTTCATCCCAAATCTGATGGATTTGGTTGTGCGAATTTGTTTAAATCAACACTTTAATGCAATACAAGTATGAATCCCGTGATTTCGACCATATAAACATCAAAATAGTGAAAAATGAGAAATTTCATACCTAAATAGTGTTCGGATGCTGTTCACAATAAATGCCAATTTGATCTTGAAAATGGAGTTTTTCTCCCACAAAATCGACAACAGATATTTCGATTTTAATGGTATAACACAGAAATAGGCACTTGAAGGAAAAAAAATGGGTTCGGGAGGGGGTTTTGCACCTCACAGTAGCCGAAAATGCCCCCCTAACCCCCCGGCACACCCCCGTCAATAATATCGTTGCATAAACAATATTATCGACAATTTATCGCGATAATATCGACAACAACGAGGTTTTATCGATAAATTGTCGATAATATCGATAAAATCTAAGATATTATCGATAATTCCTATAATTGACAAATAATGTTGTTTTAATTTGGTTTTTTTCATCCCTGGGTACCTAAAACGATATTATCTACGATTATATCGTCGATAATATCGATAATGCAATCATTGGTTCAGATAGACACTAATACAGCTTTTGGTAATTTTTTCATATTCTCTGGTTGTCAGAATTTCTGATCTTTGAACTTAAGAGCTCTGTATTTTTTCTACCTAATTTGTGATTTATACCATCATTAAGTTGCCATCTACAAAAACCAGCAATCCACATAATTGAGTTTTATTGCATTTGTTGAGCAGATATAGTTGGCTAGAAATATGCTTTCACATGCTCTACTTAAGTTGCCATTTACTAGAATGGGCTACTTGCATATTGGAGTTATGTTTTATTTGTGAAAAATATGATATCAAGGCTAGAACTATGCACACATGTGTTACTCGTTGACCACATTGTACCGCACGCTTTTCTTGTCTATATAGGCTTGTTTCCTCAGGCTAACAGTGCAGTTTGCCAATTTTGACAGTAGATTTTCTCCCCAAGTGTCTTTAGATCAGTTTACTTGAATATACTTCTCATACCCCAGGCTAGTTTACATAGATATACACAGCAGTTGAAGATAATTGATCCCAGATGCATTCCTTTTACACACACCTTTCTTCTCTCTAGTCTGGTTTGCTTGAGTATTGATCCTAGCTGAAGAAGCTGATACTGTATATTGTTGTTAGTTAAGACTTTATTGTCATTTTGAAATAGGTATTGACTTTGTGGTTTATCGCTTGTTTGAAAGGTAATGATTTCGGCAAAGGAAGAGCCAGAAGCTACTAATCCCCCTGCTGTTGATGGTCTGCTAAGGGTTCATAAGCGCATAGTTGATGATTTAGATAATGACTCTGGTGATGCTCCCTCTGGTGTTTCTGTTACAACAAGATTGCTGGTGGCTGCCGCACAAGCTGGAAGCCTGATTGGGAAACAGGGAGCATCTATTAAATCTATCCAAGATGCTTCTAAATGCATTGTCCGTGTTCTCGGACCAGGTAGCGTTTAGTGTACATTGTCATCTAACATTTTAGTGGAATACAGTGATCCTTATGAGCGCACTGTTATATGCAGAGCATATTTCTGCCTCAATTAGAAGTTTCAGATTATGGATAACACATCTTGTGGACAAAAAAACATTAGATAAACTATATCTTTGATTATTGCTATCTAATGGACAGTCAAAATAAAAAAAAATGCAAGTCCTGATTCAAAAAGCATGTCCAATCTGGTCATAGTGCTACAGACCACCTGCCATCGGCATGTGTTTGGATGGAATGGGTTGATATATATATATATATATATTAATATATGTATGTATGTACATATGTATGTATCAACTGTTTACTTATTTGCATTGACTATCCAAGTATTATTATGCCTAACAAAACTACAGAACTCATGTGTTTTGTGCCAAACACCCTGAACATTGATGTCGATACCTTCTGAATTTTTGTTTTATTGAGTTTTGGTGCTCGCTCATTCTTATGTGTAATTCTTGTTCACTTCCAACTATTATCTTCCTCCCTGCTTATTGTTTTCTTGGTCTGAAGTTATTCTTTATACCAGAGGCTTGTAGAGAGATCATCTTTAACGGGGGGAACTCCTTAGATGTCTGACTTTTGGTAAGTCCGAATATCTCACTAACAATGTTGGTATTCTCCAAGGGTCCAGTGACAACACCCTCTTCCTGGTATCATTAGCTTGCCCCATCTGTGAGAGATGCTCAAATGTTTATTTGTTTAATTCTCAAGTGCTAAAGGGGTATTTGCCACTGTCAGCATATTCAAATTGCCTATCAACTTGTATCGCTATTGCAATCTACTCATGAGTTCAGCTGTGGAGGTGCATAGGTGCTAGTTTTTATCAACAGTCAAGCCTATGCAATGTTACTTGCCTTCAGATAAAAAAAAGAAAGCCAAAAAATAAAGTATTTTCTGCTTGATATGGCCTATGGGAGCAGCTGCTTGAATTTTCATTCTTATTCAAGGATCAATGCTATAATCGAGGCCTAGAAGTAACAGTCTCTTACCCCAAGACTGCCATGGCATGTGCATAATCACTTGCCTAATGCAAAGCATTAAGCTTATTTTTCTTCCAGCCAACCATATTTCTTCAGTCCTCTTGTCAGGGAAGCTGGGAGGGAGTTGACAACTTAATCATCTAAATATTGCATTTTTGTAATTTGACCTTGCCAAAATTTGAGCCAAGAGCTCCATTGAAACCTATCCTCTTATCATTAGCCTTGTCTAGATTTCTGTTAATTTCCAGTGCCCTTTCATGTGACTGCAAGTGACCCAGTTGGGCATCGTCTTCACCTGCAAAGCTACAGCATCTTTTTACCATCAGTGTAACAGTCACTTTAGGAGATGATGAAAATATGGAAGTTGGTGGCTGAACATTTTCTGCTTTCTAGATCCTTCATATCCATCAATGTTGACCATTTGAGATGCGGAGCTAGTTCAACCATGTCCAAATGTCTCTATTACATTTAGAAGTACCTGCAAGATTTCAAAGTTAGTAAAATAATCTTATTGTAATTGTGGAAAAGCTTACAAGAGCTTTTTTAATGAATAAAATTATAATTCAAGAACAGGCATTTGCATATTACAGTGGGAAGTACCAGCAAGAATCTAAAAATAGTAAGAGAATTTTATTGTAAATGCTGGAAGAAAGCTTACAAGATAAGTTTTTATAGTAAATAAAATCAAAATTCAAGAACAAACATGTATTAGTCTTTTGAGATCTTCCGTGGTCAAATACCATAGCATATGTGAGCCATAGGATGCATACTCTACCTGAAAACTAACATAGATTGTTAAAGCTGATGTTTCTTTTATAAACATCAGGAAAGGAAAAGAACATATTTTTGGCAATATGCACTGTTCTTTGATATGATTCCTTTCCTCTCCCCTTGCTTCTTCTGTCCTTCTAATTATACTTGTCTGAAGCTTATACTCTGTTCTTGTTTAAAACCTCTGCAGAAGATCTGCCAGTTATTGCTCTGCAAGATGACAGAGTTGTTGAGATACAAGGAGAGCCTACAGGTGTGCATAAAGCTGTTGAACTTATTGCCTCACATTTGAGGAAGTTTTTAGTTGACCGCAGTGTGCTTCCTTTATTTGAAGTGCGAGTAAGTGCATTTCCCTGAAAATGAAGGTTGGTAATTCATTTAATGGGTACAGAAGTAAACAGATTTGTTGTGCAGATGTCAACACTGCAAAATCCACAAATGGAGCAGAACACACATCATCCTTCATGGGGCCATCCTCAAGGTTTTCCAAATTCTGGTGGTGATCCTCAATTCATGCCCCCACGGCAAAGAGACCATTATTACCAACCATCTGACCTTATTCCTCCAGACAGACAGCCTTACTCAGGTTTGCCTTCATTTGGAAGAGATGTACCACTCATGGGTGTTCATACACCATCAAATGCACAACCACCGCAGGCTATCATCACCCAGGTAGTTTCTCATTTTTTACCATTTTTTATTATGCTTTTTGGCCAAAGAGAAGAAAGTGGTAATCCAGTGAACACCACAACCTAGCTACATCTGATCCATTTTCCAGATTAACCTATGCAAGGATAAGAGAACATTTAAAAGAATTGGGCAGCATCCACATTCATTTAACACAAGACTGTCTTGGCACTGGATGATGCAGTTTGCTTGATCATTCTTGGGTGTCTTACATGAGCTTTTGATTTGGAGGTGCAATTGTAGGGGCATTGTATGTGCTAACCAAAATGCAAAATATGACTTCTGCTGTCTTCGTCTTATTTGTCACCAAAGAGATGGATTAGGTCAGTAGATTCGAAATTTACTAAAACTTGGGCCAGACTGTTAAAACTTTGATTTGGCTACAGGCACTAATTAAGGTTTTTTAATAGATTTAACTCCTTTGGGGTTGGGCGTGCTTTCAAAATTTTTTTTGAGAGGTTACCTGACAAAGTAGCTTTCTAATTGGAGGGCATAGATTCCTCAAAAGAAAGCATGATTGAAATGCTTGGGCACCAGTTGCATCACTCCAATAGTGTGGCTTGATATTATCTAAGCAAGGTTTTAATCTACAGGTGACTCAGCAGATGCAAATTCCTCTTTCATATGCTGATGCAGTGATCGGCACAGGTGGTGCAAGTATTAGCTATATTCGCCGTGCTAGTGGTGCAACCATTACAATACAAGAGTCAAGGGGTACACCTGGGGAAATGACTGTTGAGATCAATGGAACTGCTACACAAGTACAAACTGCACAGCAGTTGATCCAGGTTAGTTTCCCTTTGGGACTTTATGGTTGATTTTGGTGTTGAAATCTTCAAGCAACAGAACTGTAGCTTGTGGTGGTTTGCAGCTTCTCAAAGCATGATTTAGCAGCCATCGCCGAAATATTAAAATAGTGTTAAATAATATATTTCCGTCCTCCGAGATTGCCCATTTTGTCCTGTTTATTTTTCTGCTATGTCTTCAACCTGCAACCCATTTCTGCACCTTTTATGAACTGTTAGCTGATTAGATAGACATGCATTATGGCAGAATTCCATGGCTGAAGCTGCTGGAGGCTCACAGAATCCAGGTGGCACTGACCTGGGATATGGATCTTTTCAGATGAATAACTCCGTGTATGCTTCTCCCCCATCTAAGGCTGGACCTACCAGCCATCGAGGCCACCAGGGTGGACCTTATGCTCCAATATATGGCGCCAACTATGGTTATTAGGGTAAAATGAAGACCCAATCAGCTGGCTGTACAAGCAGAAGTTTGTTTTAATATCGTACCTTGAGGGTGTGGATTGTTTTTTATACTATAAAGCTGTTCACAGGCAGTAGTGTGCTGTTACTTGAACTTTCCGTCTTCAGCTGTGCTGTTACTTGGTTTTTCCTGTAACATTAGGAAAACGTCATGATTTAGAGTTGCCAAGAGTGACTTGTTTTGTTCTTTTTTTACTTTACAATGGCGCCAGTTCTCTAGTACTCGTATTTTTCAATAGTCATGTTAGGCCATTATCACTTCTACCTCCTAACCTTGTGTTGATAACCATGGTTTTTTCGGACTACAGCCCCAAAGGTTTTCCTTGTATTTTTTTTTTTTTGGTACCTAGCTTACTTGACATGGGAATGCTGATGGAGAATTGCTTGTACCTGAACGGCCGTTCTGCTGCAGCTTTCTGAGTTTTGTCTGGGGCCATCTCAACTGATAGGGTTTTCAAAGTAGGCTTTAGCTCGAACTCTTGAGGAGAACCCAACCGGAATTGATAAGAGGTGTTAAGGACTTCTTAATTTTATTTAATAAAACTTTATGTTAGATAAATATGTTTCCTAATTTTGGCGGCTTGGCACAGCTCGAACTCAATGGCAAAGTAAATTTAATAAACTGGTTCTAAGTTTGAATTTTAAATTGGGTTAATCTTAAGCTTAACAAGCATGTTCAGTTAATTAATCGAATGTTTGGTTGAGGGTGATTGGGGCACTTTTGGAAGTGTAAACGTGCTTTTGCGGGGAATTAGTTTGGTCACGTGTTTTTTTGCCGTATTTTTTCTTATTGTAATAGCCCAATTTTCATATTTAGGTGGAAGTTACAAATTAGTACTTATGTGTTTTTGTAATAGTATTTTTGCAAAAAATGCTTAAATCTCACACATGGCCAAACGAAACCTAAGTTGTTCAACTTTCAAGCTAAGATCAAGCTCAAATTTTGTTCGGCTTATTTTTAACCCTAATTCATTGAATGATGGTCATGCAGGTTCAGCACTTTTATTGAATAACCTTCCGCTAAAAAGAAGTTCGAATCAAACATGTATCACTTATTGTCAGTTCCTTGTTCTATTTATTAGGTTTTAATGCTTTATGTTTTCTTTAAAATAATTATAAATCAATAAGGTTTTGAAGTAAGATTTTTTGATAACTTTAATTTTAATTAGAAGTTACACCTAATTTTCAACCCAAATTTCAACTTGAACCCAATCAATATGGTTAGGCTTAAGGTTAATCTTTTAGAATTAGGATTGGATAAGAGTTAAGGTTGTGTTTAGAGTTAGGATTAAATTAGGATTAGGGTTGAGATTTTTAGAATTAGGGTTAGATTAGAGCTAGGGATGACTCAAGCCAGCCTAATCCAACACGAGTTATAGCATAACTTAGGCCAGAGCTGAATTGGATGGTTCTTTAATTTGGTCAATCGTTTTCTTTGGTGCATCACGAAATGATGATTACTTCCCTCCCATGTATCATACAATCACATAAATACCAGAAAATCAGAAAATTCGATGTACATGGCATTTTCCTTAGTGGTATACACTGTCTATGGAGACTTCAAACCTTTGGAAGGTTTCTAGTTTTAAACTTTTGACTTTCGCAAGGTGCCTAGCTGCTACATATTCACAACACTTCTCTTCAAGTTGGAACATTGACCATGTGTGCATGTATATGGCTTGCACTTTGGCAAGGTGCCCAATCTTAATCTTTTAACTTCTACGTATTTCTTATTTCCAATGAAAATAGCATTGTCAAGAGATAAGAAAGAAAAAAGAAAAAAAATAGCTGAACTTCTTTCATTTATTTTCCTAAAAATACACATACCATTTTTCTTTTGTTTTGTTTATTTGCTGTTTTTAAAGTAAAATTCGTTTCTTGTATGTTTGAGTAAATGAATTTCTCTGTCACTTCTCCCCGTCAAATTGATTGCTACGTGATCAAACCCAATCTGTAAGACCCCAACTCTCTCGTCTTGTTGCCGTTGACTAGATAAACTAAGCAGCCAATGTTGACAAACTACGCTTTTTATATCCCAACCAAACCTTCGGCCAAGATGAAGAATTCCATTCAGGCCAAAAGAAAACCCCAATGCAGTTACTTGGAAATTTCATAGAAACCACACGAGTTTCCCAATAAAGGTGTTCTAGCTGCAATGACAAAACACACAAGGAGAGATGGAAGGGGATGGAGTGAGGCTTTTTGGGATGTGGCCGGCGCCAAAGTCCCTTCGAATCGAATGGGCCTTGAAGCTGAAAGGGTCGACTACGATTACGTTGAAGAAGATCATCACACGAAGAGCCCACTGCTTTTGAAGTACAACCCAGTCTACAAGAAGGTGCCGGTTCTTGTGCACAAAGGACACCCAATCATCGAATCACTTGTGATACTTGAATACATAGATGAAATATGGAAGGGGGATTGGACGTTGATGCCGCATGATCCTTTGGGAAGGGGTACCGCTAGTTTTTGGGCTAAATTTTCTGATAATAGGGTGAGTTTTGATGCATCTGACTCAATTTCAGCCAAAGAAAACCATTAAAGATGGGATAGTGCTGATGTTAGATTTCTTTTACTGGTATACAGAGTTCTTTCCAGCCTTTAGGGGAGTCATATCTGAGACAGGAGAAGGCGTTGAAGGAGGCTCGAGAGAGCCTGAAGACTCTAGAAGCAGCTCTCCATGGCAAGAAGTTCTTTGGGGGAGATAGGACTGGGTACCTGGACGTAGCGAATGGTTGGATCTCTTACTGGGTCCCACTCACTGAAGCAGTAGTTGGTCTGGAGATGGTTGATGAAAATGAAATGCCGTCACTCCATGCTTGGTTCGAAGAATTCCTGCAGGTTCCTGTGATTAAGGAGAGACTCCCACCAAGAAAGAGACACTTGCTCATCTCAAACGCCTTCGGGAAGACTTGGTTGCTTTATCTTCTACGTCCTAGAACAGCCTTCTTGTCGATTTTCTGCTCTTCTTTTGTTGATTTATTGAGTCTATTAGTCCCTCTCTGCCAGCCCACACCGGCCAGCTCTTATCTGTTGTCAAATCATATGTACTTGTGTTAAAAGACGTGCTGACATCTCCTAAAGCCGTTTATCTTATGATTATATCTGAAGGGATATGGAAGATTTTGTAATCCTGTCTTGTGTAAATGACAGATGATATATCTGTATTTATAGATTTTGCATGCACCAATCTTAGTATAAAATAAGCTAAATTTTCTTAGAAAGAAAAGGAAATCTAATCAACCATACATTAGACAAAATGGATAAATATTAATGAAATAATAAATAATAGCTTCATTCTTTTTCAGTTAAAATTTTGAATGAAACCAGCCGTGAATC
>JAYJMB010012250.1:32462-47692 GCA_036873735.1 Pouteria campechiana
GATAAATATTAATGAAATAATAAATAATAGCTTCATTCTTTTTCAGTTAAAATTTTGAATGAAACCAGCCGTGAATCGATTAGTTGACCGATCTAGTCCAGCCGAGTTTAGTCCAAAAGTAGATTTTTTTAAATTTTATTTTTATTAATAGAATAAAAAGAATAAATTAAAGTAGCAAAGTATCCAATGTTTAGATTTTTGGTTCCTTTTCAGCCAACCAAATAACACCTAATGTTGCAAAAATAGGATTTATCCCACTTTCTATTTCTAAATCTACACAAATAATTAACTCATTCAAACGATTTGTTCCGACCTTAAATCGAAAAATACAACAAAATTCGGGATTAAAGTTTCTTTAAAAGCTTGGCTGAAGACGGCGCTGCATGTGATCCTTTTTGGCTGTACAAGCGCAATGGTTGTACGAACATCAGAGCCAGAGCCCTTTTTTTTTTCCCCCCTTTTTGTTGCCGTGGTATATAGCTGCTCTTCCTGGACGATTTCCTCTCTCGGCTTTCCAATTCCATATCCAAGGAAAAAGAAACAGATTCATTCCGGCAATGTAGATGCTTGCAGATGCTGCAGCAGCGGATGGAAAGAAGGCGAAGAAGAAGAAGGGGATGATATGCATAGCGCCGCAGTCCGTAAGATGACCTTCCATGGTCGCCCTGCTGCTTTCTCTCTCGCAGAGCTGCACCAGCTTGCGGCAGCTCAAACGAATCCACGCCCGGCTCCTCAAGAACAACCACGACCTCAGCTTCAACACTCTCATACTCGCAAAGATGCTGAGATTCGCTGCGGTCTCCCCCTCTGGCGATCTTCACTACGCCCGCCTCCTGTTCGACCATATGCTGAAGCCCCAACAAAGAAACACCTTTTTCTACAATACCATCATCAGAGGCTACGCTGGGAGGGCTATGCCTGGTAAAGCAATCTCCTTCTTCAAAGAGATGCGTTGGAATTCTGTGTCTCCGGATGAGTACACCTTCACCTTCGTCCTCAAGGCATCGGCGGCTGCAGGAATGCGTTTCTGTGGGGAAGATGTCCAAGCCCAAGTTTTGAAATTTGGGTTCTCTGGGTGGCAGTTGTATGTTCAGAACACGTTGATCCATATGTACGCTGCAAAAGGCAATCCAGTTGCTGCCCGTCAGGTGTTCGACGAAAGTCCTGCACCTGATGTGGTGTCGTGGTCTGGCTTGGTGGTTGCTTATGTGAGAGCCGGGAAAGTGGAAAAAGCGAGAAAGATCTTTCAGGGGATGCCTGAGAAGGACGTAGTCTTCTGGACAGCAATGCTGTCAGGGTATGCCAAGGCGGGGCGTCCGAGGGAGGCTCTGGAATTGTTCCAGGAGATGCAGGCCGAGGGGGTGAGACCTGATGAGGTCACAATGGTGGGCTTGATTTCAGCATGCACAAGGTTGGGTGATTTGGAGACGGGGCTGATGCTTCATTCATATGTGGAGGAAGAGGGCTTTGGTTGGATGGTTTCTTTGTGCAATGCTCTGATAGACATGTATTCCAAGTGCGGGTGTTTGATGAAGGCAACTGCTGTGTTTGAGAAGATGGAGAGGAAGAACTTGATCTCTTGGAATTCCATGATAATGGCCTGTGCCATGCATGGAACAGCAGAAGAGGCAATGGGTTTGTTGGAGAGGATGGTGGGAGAAGGCTTGAGACCTGATGGAGTGACATTCCTGGCCATTATCAGTGCATGTGCGCACAGCGGATTGGTGGAGGATGGACACTGCCTGTTTGAGAGCATGCAGAGAGATTATGGAATAGAGCCAGGCATTGAACATTATGGGTGCATGGTGGATATGCTGGGCCGAGCAGGGCAGTTGGAGGCAGCATACAATCTTATCAGGTACATGCCAATACAAAGCAATGATGCAGTTTGGGGGGCACTGCTTGGGGCTTGTAGAATCCATGGGGATGTGAATATGGGAGAACGGGTTGTGAAGAGGCTTCTGGAATTAAAGCCAGGTGAAGGAGGGTACTATATTTTACTCTGTAATATATACATAGCTGCTGGCAGGCAAGCTGAGGCATTCAAAATCAGGCAAACCATGAAAGAAATGGGAGCTAAAAAGAATCCTGGCTGCAGTAGGGTGGGAGTTTGATTTCCATCAGGTAGTTATCCTGGCTGCAGAAGTGTGGGATTACGTGCTTCCCCAGCATTGGTTTCTCTGTGCCACATGGGACTGTAGGGGTGTAAATTAGGTTGGGTTGACTTGGGTTGGGATTGACCAAATCCTAATCTTGTTTTGTAAGAAATTTGATCCAACACTAACCTTAATCCTATTTTTAAAACCATTGCCCAACCCTAGTCCAACACTAAGAATATTTGAAATTGGATCAAGTTAGATTGGGTTGCCAACCACTTAACCCAACCTAACCCATATTACAAATCGGGTCAAGTTGAACCCAATTTTGCCAACCCAATTTTTCCACTTCTCCAATCCAACCCATTTGCAGGTTTGGTTAGTTGGGTTGAACCCAACCTAATCTACATTCCCTCATGGGAGTCTGTTAAAGATTAGTCATCAAAATAATTTATAATCCAAATTTCCCTCAAGTGGAAAATTACTAGGCTGTATGTGTGAACAGAAGTGAATGATACACTGTGAGTTGGTAAATGGGAGGCTGCTCTGACAAATGGGATCAATCATATTGGAGATCAGAATATCTTTCAGGTCCCACTGTTCATTAGACAACCCTTTGCATTGAAAACACCATAAAGATTGTGTAATGCCCCGCCCTCCTGGGGCCGTTATTCCATTTTATACTGTAAATCCACATATCATACCATGGTTTTCCCACTTTCAGGGTGGATTGCTTTAATATATTTTTTTTCTAGTTAACCTAATTTCTATACAAAATTGGACAGAGTCTCCCTTGAAAATAGAGCTGTCAACTTAGGTACAAATATTCATCACATATTATGATACATTTCTCTATTATAATTTATAAAAGTAAGAAATTATATACTTCAATATTTCTCCAGTCATCCACACAACATTCTTATAACTCCACAGGCTTCCCCAGGACCGCGGCTGTATCATGATGACAATGAATTCACCACACCACCATACAATTTCCATTCCACATACAACATACACCCACACTCCAATATTACATCGATATGCCTAAAATTACAATTATACATCATAAGACATAAATTAATTACAATTACAATATACATAAGATGGGAATTTCTCGATTACTATACAACAGAAAAAAATACAAATTCAACTATTATACTTTCTTACTAATCTTACTTTTTCTGGACTTGACGTGTTAATTTAAAAAAAATAAAACAAAGGTGAGTCTAAACAGACTCCGTAAGTAAACTACGTGACAATCAATAATTCAACCAAAATCGATGAAATCTCATCCATCCAAGTATATAGGGATCTATAAGGTATCTCACACACCAATCCAAATAGATAGGTTTTCAAGCTCAATACAACGTCTCAACATGTCATAGCATGAAGAATATAACATTAATTGCATATTCTAAAGTAAATTATACACTTTAGGATAATCACTTATCCTAAATCAAACATATATATAACATATATGCATATATCATAATTTACATTCATGGGACAACTACGATCCCTTATTTCAGACATTCATATACTAGAATAACAATAGCAATTATAAGCAAGAAAAATCTTTTATTCCCTCCTAGATTATACATTAACATAAAATATCACAATATTGTATCATATAATAATCAAAATGTTGTATTATATAACAATCAAAGACATGCTTACATCATAGCATTTTGGGATTTTTACTAATCTCAATTCTCATACAAATTCACATAGTATGTAATTAGAAATGGGATATTTACAATTTCATCTAAGTCACATACATAATTATCAATCTATATATTCACATATAAGCACATTATCAAATCACTCATGGGATAATCACTATCTTCACCCAATCACACAGGCAAACATACACAACCTACTTATCTTAGAATAATCCGCTTCATAATCCACATCTCTTCAAACTTGATTTATCGCCCCCATGTCAGAAAATTCTACACATATCACATGAATCTCATATCTTATTTACATATATATATATATATAATTTTTATTAATATAATGAAGCATGATAATTAGATTTTTCAACCTAATGCATCTCATTGCATTTTACATAATTTTATTTTTACACTACCATCATTCACCTACTCCCCTGAGAGGCACACCAAATCCAAAACAGTACCCTTTCACTCTGCGAGGTGTCAGGTCCATCCCGGCTAGAAGCCTTCCAGGCCCACATAGCCACGATGTTGTATATAGTGGCACCCCGCCCTCGTCATCTCACAAAAGTATCAGTTCACCACTAAACACAACTACATCAGTTACTCAGGTCAAATCAAAGAGCACAAGTTATACATGCTGATAGCAGCACCCGGCCATGCCGGCTGCCCAACAACTGTCCCTTGGCTAACCAGGCCACTCCTCGCCACATGGCGGATACATGTCAGCCCCATGACCATCATAAAATGAATGTATGAGTCACACATGGCTCTGCGCCAACTAGGCACCAAAAATCAAAAATACCGGCACTCCCGGGGTTAAAACATGTATACAAAAATCCTAAAATAAATTCTTTTCTAATTTATCCATCGAATTTTGATCTGAAACTATTTCTATAAGTTTCATATAGTATCAAATTTGTACAACCAAAATATCAGATACAAATAATTTAAATTAAGCAAATTAAAAATAAAATATAAAAACATAAGGTAAAAATTATATATAAATTTTCTTGTTCATTTTCATCTAAAAATTTTCAGTAGATTAAAAATAATATAATAGATTTTTTGTAAAAATTTCAGGTCAAAATGACTTAATTTGATGGAATGAAAAATAAAATACAAAAATCAACAAAAATTGGTAAAATGGGCAGCGGGCGATTTTTTGGGTATTTATTTCCTTGATTTTTTTGAAACTATTAATGTTTGAATTTTTCACCAAAATTTGCAGATTTCTAGTACAACATATATACTATAACCTCATGTTTGTATATTTACAAACTTAATTTATTTGATAGGGTTTTAATCAAGGTCGAAAGGGATACTTGATAAACCTTAAGTTCAATCTCCTTTTCATGTGTGGCCCACTTCGTAGCATCATAACTCTTGATCTGGATGTCCAATTTACATAATCTTAGACATTTTGAAAAGCTCACATATCCCTCTTCAATCCTCAATCAAAAAATTATTTTGAAATATCCCTTAAATATGATTTAAACTTGCTTAATTAGCTAGAAACCAACTTGTTAGTCTAATCTTGTTAGTCTAATCAGATAGCACTTTGTTCATACTTAACTATCATTCTTAATTTCATCTATTTGAAATTATTTCAATACCTCATTAATACATAGATTAAACAAGGCTTAACCTTGAGTGATTAGGGCTTAATTACATAGCATCCTTTTAATGAAATTTTCATAAATAATTAGTGGACAACTTGGTTATATCCATCTACCATCAATATATACTTGTTGAATTTAAATTCCATATACACTAAATCATGTTCTAAGTTAATTAAAACGATAATCATTAATTACACCAATTATAGCTCATATCATCCAAATTTTTTTTTTGCAAAATCCTAATTACCTAGGTTTATTCAATCAGCATGATTTAATCAATTACTCACTAAAACAATAGCATACATATGTTTATCAACTTGTTTTAACAAATCTCATACCTCTATTTTGAATTCTCCTTGGTGGGTCCCACCTGCAGAAATTGATCTTTAAAAATGGATGGCTGTCACACCTTGAATCCAAGAAGAAATTGGTGTTATATGCTGCAAATCACATGTATATACATTTGTTACCAATCTTTCCTGCCAAAACAAGTTAAAATTTTCAATTTGAGAGATGGGGGATGAAGGTTTCAACATAAGCAGGGGGTGGCAATGAGAATAGCATTGAGGAGATGACCATTGTCATCTCCTTTTATGTGTTAAATGATCCAGTGCTCCGCTCCCCTATAACACTCCATGCACATGCACTTAATTTACAATTTACCAATCTCCTTTAATTCATTTCAATGATACATGTGGGCTATCCTATTTGCAAGTCATATATGCCCAAATTAGTTTTACACTTATTTAAAATGTCATTTTTTATAATTTAATTTATTTTTTCTAATTAAAATTAATTTAAATTAAAATTTATCAAAATTTACAGGCATACTCAGCATTTCACCTTTCTATACGTATTTTTTAATTTTTCTTCACTTATTAATCATTGATTAATGTGAATCCTCCTCATCCTTACATTATTATGAATATTTCATCCATTTTTATAATAAAATTTAATATTTTTCAATATATACACATCCGGTGCTCCACCCATTTAAATTTTTTTGATAAATTTTTTAAAAATTTAATTATACTCCAATATACTTTATGCCGAACCAACAAAAGTTAACAAAAAATTAAAATTCATATATCTAAAATTTTCAGGGCCTTATATATTGTTCCTGTGATAATGCCTTTTTAATCTCTATTTTTCCACCAGCAATTGGACCTTGTTCCATCTTGTGCAGTGCAAATTGCTGAAGGTGGTGATTTGGCCAAGCAACGGTCTTATTTTTTTCCTCATTACTGCATATATCTTCAATTTTTATCCCTGCCTGTCTATATAAAAGGTCTGTCTCTTTCATATTTATTCACTTTGTAACTAACATTATTATATATCTTTTACTGCTATTTCAACAACTTATTTATGATTCTACCCGTCTTGTTACTCCTGTACAAGCTGCTAATATTGTATTCCAACACAACCTTTAAAAAATTAAAAATCTTGTGGGGCATATGCGCGGCTGAATAGCTCCTACGCGTGGGATAGCTGATGCATTTTCAACTAATTAAGGTTACATAAAGTCCAATGAATGTGAATACGAGTATCTTCTTTAGCTGCGGTCGTTGGTAGGTGAAAGCTTTATTGTTCTACAAAGGTGGGCTGAAAGACTTGGAAAGGATTTACTAGGCATACCAGTGCTAATTTTGTTACAGTTGTCAAAAACATTGGTGACCTTTTATGGATGTGACATTCCCTATGTTTCTAAGTAAATGCATGTGACATTTTTTTTTTTCCATTTGAAATCATAATGCTGAAACTAAACCTCAAAAAATTGTCCTGGGATTATCGAGAAATAATGAGAAATTTAAAATCACATATTTTTCTTACCTTTTTCAATTTCATTGTCCGCTGGTTTTAGGAGAGATTGCCTAATGCCTATATTCCAACAAAGGTCCTTCTTCCAAGAATGAATCCATTTTGTCATTTAGGTTGAGAAAAATAGCTGGACCACTTAAAAAGAGGTGTGTAAATGAAACATTCCTTCTACATCCTTTTATTTGAAAGAAAGCTTTTATCTCTAAGGTAAACACTCCTTTGACGTTCTTTTCTTTTTCATTGTTGTACTTGCTTTTTCATTATTATATTTTAATAATATATTTATTTTCTTTTTATTCTTTTTAAGGCCGGAGTCTCTTCCCACCACTTCACTCTCCCCACCTCCCCTCTCTTTACAACTTTTGAACTGGCCTAGTAAATATGACTATTTCCAACTTCCGGGAGGGCCGCTTAAGGCACAAAACTTTTTCGTGCAAGTTCACGCGTCTAGCTGGTCTCCACGCCAAATATACAAGTAGAGCTGAAAACAGCAGAGAAATTTCCTGACATATCGAGGTATATAAATAAGCCATGGAGGGAGTAATTCTTCCATCTTCCATTCCATCTCTTCCCAGCCAATGAGTGCAATGGAGTCTCTGAGTCTGAGGTGCTTGCTCATCAGGCTGCTTGTCTTGGGTGCACTTCTTCTCTCTGCCCAAATCCATGCCAGCGACGGACGGATACTCGTTGCTCTCCCAACAACGTCGAATTCGCTTTCAAGCCATCTTCTTCCTCGTCTGCAAAGGCTGCAGGCAGTCGACGCGCTACCTGAAAGGGGCAGCACAAAATCACCACCTGCACCCAACCCAAATAAGAATGATCGAGAACTTTCACCACTCGTACCAGCAACACCTCCTGTGGGCAGCTAATCTTGTTGTTAGCTTGGATGCTTCGTGCACCACTGCATCTCAACATCATTGTCATAGCTATTTTACTGTCAGTTCCATGGATTGTACGTGTTGAGCTGTTTCTGTCGATGTTTAAGTTATGCGTTCTGTCACCCATCGCGTCTGCGTATGGTTAAATCAAATGCACTTAATGAGATTTTAATTTCCATTCATTTCTTTTGGAAGTTTAGTATATTTTCTTGCTGTTTGGTATTTTTTTTTCCTTAATTGTAAGGATTGCTCGATGAGGGGTAGGGGGTGCAACTAGGGTCATTTGGGGTTGAGGTTGAAATCAACCATAAGCTTAACCCAAGGTCTAAAATCTCAACCTTAACCCTAATTCAATCCTAATGTTGAAACCTAAACCCTAATCATATCCCAATAGGTCAGGTTTGGGTTAAATTCGGGTTAAAATTTGGCTATATTAAATTATCAAATCAAAGATTAAAAGGCCTTAAATATTTCAAGATAAAAAGTCTCAATAATGCATGGTGTGAATAAATCTTCAAAAACATGATTAAGTGTGATTGAATCTTTATAATTTAATACTCACTTCAATTAGAAAAGATGAGGATATCGGGAAGAGATGAGAAACAAGGAGATACAAGGAAAACCGCATATGATAGGGATGAAACTAGGGTGATAAGATTAGATAGAGGAAAACACACTTATACTAAGGAGGAAGGAGATGAGTATCATGGGAGTGAGATGAGATTGATGGATCATTTATGCTCCACGGAAGAAATTTCAAAAAGAATGAACAGTTGAACATGAACTATGAAAAGTGAAAAGTGTATAGTCATTAATTTTGTAATTAATAGTATGCAATTTAGACATATTTGGGGTTGGGTTGCCATCAACCCTACGCCAACCCAAATTGGAATTGGGGTTAGGTTCAACCCATTATCAAAAGTAGTGAACCCAAATCAATTTGAACAGGTTTTGTAGCCACTTAAATTGATGGCATCCTGAGAAATGCATTTGAACAAGAGAAATCAGTGGAAGAACGGGGGCTGGTTGTGGGTTTGTTTCATTTCCGATTCTCGATCACAGATACAATTATGCTATTTGAATCGGACCAAATCAGGAGTGATCGATGGCGAAGCAAGCTGGGTCCCTCACCCTGATTTTTGGCTATTTAATTGGAAACATTGATTGCAGGATTGAAGCCTTTCCAAGTGTTCGGATGAAGGAATTCCACGTTCAGGATTTCAAGCTCCCGACATATGCTTGTTCTTAACAATTCTCTTTTTTGTATATTTAAATATTTATTTTCAATCATCTAGTTTGTCATTCTTTTGAAAATTTCTGTTTGTTTTTATCTTGGATGGACACATGATCAATAATCCAGCTTGTTAATATGCCTATCAACCTATAATGCTCTTGGATGGAAACCTGATCAACAGCAACTTGGTTTTGAAAGAGTATAAAGCTGGATTTCTTGGATAATGTTACAAACTACAGACAGGTGTAGGTGAATGGTTCCTCTTGACAGTGATACCTATTGAGGATGATAATGGTTAACCCATTTACCACCCCCAAAGGGAGGAGAATAGTCATCCTGCTTCACCAATTGATAGAAATTGCAAATGTTTGGATGGTCCAAATCAGGCTAAAACAATTCAAATAATGTTAAAGTAGAGATCAAATCAAAGTTGACATGTGGTTAGACTATGACTGACCTAAGGTAGCCATGCTTGCTCTCCAATTGCTCAATACACGGCCTATGACCATGATGGGAGGATGTCTCGCGGATGCGGACATGATTTATCTCTGTAATGGCATTTGATTGTTGTCCCTGAAAACCTGATATGATATAGAGGTACCTGAAAGCCTATTGGACAGTTTTGGTTTTAATCAAAAAGTTATAAAAAAAATTAAAATAAAGAAGCTGATGTGTACAGAAAATACCTGTTTTATATTTTAACGTATAAATAATGATGTATTAGTGGATTCTTATTAGATTAGCTGTAATTGAGTCTTTAGATTTGGCCTGTGTTAGTTAATAACGTCTACATCAAATTTTTTGATACGAATGAATGATATATTTATAATATCTGAGCATTTATGTCTTAAAAAATAATGGGTAATTGAAAATATTATAGATGAACAATGGTTAAATTTTTAACATTTAAAAATAAAAATACATTATTTGAATTCTTAAGTTTAAAAATCTATATAAAAATATGAAATAAATTCCTAAAAATATTATAGAATGAAAAAGATCCTTTTATATCACCTTCCATGTCTATAACTAAATTCTTATTATGTATTTTTTAAAAAAAATCCATTCAATCCAATAGAATCTATTTTATCTTAAAGATTTAAGTTGAATAGATTAAAAAATGAGTTATTTTCAACCTAATTTAACAACGTAAATAGGTTTTAAAATAACAGATTTAGTGTAGAATCTAAGATTGATTGTTGAACTGATTTTTGAGAAAATCTTAAAAGGTATATTTTACTTGGAAAAACACATACAGTAAGGCTTTGTTAAGAAGTTAATTAAATATAAGAATTTAACTATTAAGAATTATTGGAACATGGTAAGGCTGTGTTAGAGATTGTTGGGCGGTGAATCTGCCCAACAATCTCTAATGCTTATTTTAGACGGGCCTAATACTACTTATAGTCATAAAATAATTTTTAAGAATAAAAAACACCTCCTTCCATAATTTTCTTTTCTTTCGTATAACTTACATGAAAGTTTGATTTGCATGATTTAATAATGATGATGATGATGATGACGATGATAATGATGATGATGATGATCCATAGGATGGGATGGAATCAACACAAATTAATGAATATAGAGTCATAGACTTGTTTGTGGGCAAAGAGTGGGACTGATAATCGATGTTAACAATTAGGGGTGTGCATAGGCTCGAGTTCATGGCATCATTCCGAACACAGCCCAAATTTGGTTAGGATTGGGCTGTAAATCTTTCTTTAAAAATCAAACCGGATAGAGCCTGATCCGAACCCGACTGAATGATGGGTTCCGTCTGGATCCAATGTTTCCCCATCACTGTTTAACAAAAATAAAATGGTGAATGAGGCTGCCGATGGCAGGGCTTCTTTAGAGTACAGAACATCTTGGTGCAGCGCCTTATTTTGGCTACCATTCCCTGATTTAGGCACGTTGTATGAGGATAACAGAGTCAGGAGGAAAGAGTGGGTACTATTCAGAATTCTAAGAAAGAGTGGCAGTTTCTATTTCAGGAAAACTAATAACAATCATGTTAAATGGTGGGCTTCGTTTCCACATTGATTTGTGACTCCTCTAGTCATTTGCTTATAAGTTTAGTCTTTTGCTTATAAATTAACTAATAAAAGAGTTACAAGTCATAATCAAGCATAAATCAATTTGTGACTTGGCTGGCTTATGAGTTCAAGTTTATGCCTCTTGACTTGCTATGGCATTTTCAGATGCCAAAGGCATTTGCACAAAGCAAGCAATGGTTTGGGGTCCTGAATAAAATTTAATTGACAGCAGTAAGAGCATAGAAACTACCTAGCTTTCCATTTCTTTTACAATTTGAAAAGTCCTCATGTTTATTAGAATGTTTTTGGATTCATAGAAAGGATAAAGTAGGGTAAGTTTTGGCATTGCTTGCACAAGATCCTCATGAGCTGGAGAGCAATACGTCACCACAACCAATGAGATGGAAATTATCAAATAAAGCAAGTGTGTATTAAAAACCCGAACTCAAACCAAACCCAAAGGGTTAAGGTAAAGGTTGGGCAAAAGTTATAAAAGTAGGATAGTGGTTAGGGTTGGACACATATTTTACATATAGGGTTAAGATTAGACAATTTCAAATCCAAACCAACCCATGCACACCCCTATTAATGACCTAACACATGGGAGGGCCTTGCCATCTCACCTTCTTTCCATGCCCAGTTTTTTAATACATACTAGTTAAATTTATTAGGTTTTGATGATTTCAAGCTTTGCTTAAAATAAAAAATAAATTATAAAAAGTTTGAAATAAAAATTATAAGTAACATGAAGTTTAACCCAAAAGTTGGACTTAATCAGAACAAAACCCAAATCAAACCCAAACAATAGGGTTAGAGTTGATGTTAGAACATAGGATTAGGGTTGAATAAAACCCAAGGCAACCCAACCCAAGTTGCACCCCTATTCTAATGCCATGATACCCAATGTGTGTTTCTTTAACCTTATTCTTCCATTGGAGTCCAGAAAATGGTTTGTGGCAGCCCTCCCTACTGATGCCATGATTTCCAAGAATAAATATGGTGTATGGGGGGTACGTTATCTAAAGTTAAAGAGGTAACAACATGTCTTTTATTCTAGGATGACAATTATTATCATTATAATAATAATTATTATTACTATTTATATTTTCAAAAGGAATTGTTGGATGTGACAATAAAGCTTTTCATCTATGTCTTTAGTTGTGTGGGTTTGAATCTCGATATCTTGCCTTTCCACAGCTTAACCTACATTGGCAGGGGCCTTGTGGACTAAGCATACCTTTTCTATTATTATATTTTTTAATTTTTATTTTTTCATGAAAAAATATATATTTATTTTCTTTATACGTGACAAATATCAAACTGTCAAAGTAAGATGTAAAATAAAAGAAAATGGTAGAATATGTAAAAGGGGAGACGATGATGTCTAAAGCATAAATAAATAAATATATATATATATATAATGCAGAAAAGTAGAATTATTATGGGTAATAGAGATTGTTAAATGTTATTTAATGTCTTATGGAAGTCTTAATCTAATGGGATTAAGATTTGTATAAAGGGTGCTAGTAAGATTTTAGAGTCTTTTTAGTCTCTGAACTTATATTTTAAGGAAGCTTGCATTCGACAATATCGGTATCCTATTGTGCATTCATGCTCTTAAATTGAAAGTAGAGAGCAAATTCCTTTAAAGAGAATACTTAATTCTATTGAACCCACAACAGTGGGCAGTGCATGTCAGGCCACAGGAACATTGGAGGAGCTTCCTGTAAATGTGGTCCCTTGCATCATTAAAAACTCCCATGTTTTTTGATTGGGTAGGCATACTGGGGGAGGCTGATGGAACATCATTAAAGTAACTGTTTCTATCACCAATTCATCATGGTACACCTCAACAGACACATGACAAACTCAAAACTTGGATAGCTATATTCAGCCATATTAAATAGTATTTTCACTCATGAATGTTTCAGTCAATAAAAGAATACCAACATGAAAAAATGAATTTTTAAATCACCCAAACGAAAACTATTGGATGAATTACCACACATCTATTTTCTTGCAATGAGCAAATGTGTACAACAGAGTCAATTTCTTGTCTGATTCTGATCATTCACGAGCTACCACGCAACCATTACAAACTTTTGCCTACATTTATTTCAGCCTAGAAGTTTCAAATCATGTCTCCCATTTCAGGTGGGGGATGTTTTAAGATCAAGTTCTATCAGCCCTCTGATTATACAAACCTGTTTATTGAAAATAGGCTGTGTAGACTAATTTCAATAATCTATGTACTAAGATACAATGCCTTTATTGAGACAACGTGGTGTAGAGTGGTCGGTGGTTGTGTGAAAGATGCAGGAACATGACTCATTTCCCCACCTTCCCAATCCTCAAAAAGACTGGCCATTTCGCCACCTTAATATTGCTTTTTTTATCCTCCCCTCCCCAAGCACGCGTGAAATCCTCAATCACCTCCTCCCTCAAGAGTTCAAAGCCCTTCTGTCTGGCAGTCTGATATGCAGACCATGACCGGATATATGTCAGGTATTTATCCAAATTCATGGATTGCTTTGCTTCAAACTCAAACGGGCCAGTGTGCTCTGTACCTACCACTGGATCAAATGGAAATGGGAATTCAAAAGTCCTATATTCATCATCCACCATCTTGCGATGAGGGGCCCAGAAAGGATCTACTTCAGCGTACACGCGGTCTAAGATGGCATCGATGGAGTCTTCGACTCGGGGCAGCGTGCAACACCATACAGCAAGCACTCCATTTGGCCTTTTGAGCAACAGCTTCACATGCTGGTAGAATGTGGAGCGATCAAACCAGTGGAAGGCTTGAGCCGCAGTCACTAGATCAATGGATTGATGGGAGGCAACATTAGCTGTAAGTTCATCTATAGCCATTGCAGGAGTTGTATGTTGGTACCGAATGTTGGGTAGCTTCTCTGCATAGGATAGTTGTTCAGCACTTGCGTCTGTGCCGACCACATTCTTGTAGATTCCAGCTAGCTGAAATGCACAAATCCTTGGTAAAGAGAAGGAATTGCAGCAGCAGCAGCAACAAAGTTTAACATGTTTACTATCCACAACAACAACTCATATAGGGAACACCAGATACGATGTTTTGGCCAAGAAGGTCAGTTGCTACACCTGCCTCCTCATGGGCAGATAGAGTCCACAATTCCCCTAAATTGGGAATTCCTGTCCATGGCAGAAAGTTTTATCTCACAATTGAATGGAACAAATAAAATCAACCCAACAGTTGGATTGCTGAGCCGAGAGTCCAATTGTACGAGCTGAAACTTAAATAGTGAAGACCTTTTGGGAATGGTTTTAGGTTTCAATTGCAACTTTTCAAGCATCTAATAGCCTTAATATTTTGAAAAACCTTTCATGACGTTCCATGTGGATTGAAGTCTACACACATTGGAAACAAGTAGCTATTTTAACGAGATACTTCGAAAAAAAATGAAGTAAAAGACCTCTTTCCATATGCACGGCTTAATTGAAAAAGGTATGCAGATTTATTTAAATTTCCTTCAATATTAATATCATCTCCTTCCATTTCCTTAACTTTTCAAATTCTACCTTTTCTTGGCCTTCTCCCTTCCCTTTTCCAATTATCCAAACACACTTAAAATCCAACAGCCTAATCTTCAATGGACCATAAACCAAAATTACACCTACAGTTTTCTGAACTGGGCCGTAATTGAAGTTTTTAATAGGCCGATAACTGTCTACTTCTGAGCTATCTGCTTGTCGGCAATTGGACAGTTTAGTCTCTACCGAATGTGCAAAATCTATGTCAAATGTCGTGTGTGTGTGAGAGAGAGAGAGAGAGGGAGAGAGAGAGAGAGAGAGAGAGAGAGAGAGAGAGAGAGAGAGAGAGAGAGAGAGAGA
>JAYJMB010012261.1:1235-26422 GCA_036873735.1 Pouteria campechiana
CTTTGAATTTTCTTTTGAAGGTTTCATTACAAAGGAAGTCTCTTCTTCATTGATTTTACTTCCCTTAGTATTTTAACTCGGGATCTTTTTGGTTGAGCCTTTTCTTGGTGTAGTTGTTGTTCTTCCAAAACCAATTCTCTTTGAACTTCAATTCAAGGGACTTCTTTTTTCCCTTCAGTCCCACAAACTTTTATTTATGATTACTCTTCATGGGTTATTCTTCAATAACCTCTTCCATTTGAGCTTCTAAATGCCTATCTTCAAAGGTTCCTTCACCTCTTTGCCTTTTAAGAAAAGCTTCCACTCCTTTGACATGTAAGGATGATGTCAGTCTCGGCCTCTTATGGACCACTGTCCTCTTTCATGGTTATATAGTTTGTGAAGGTTATTCAGCTTTTGAATATGGCGAACTTCTTTGAAAAATTTGGTCCATTGGTAATAAATTAAAGGCTATCTATAACATAAGTTCTGAGCTTTGAATGTTGTTAATCAAAACTAACAAATGTTTATTATTATCACGAGCTTAAGTCTTCCATGATTTTTCTAAACTATCCAAACGTTCATCAATAATGAGTTTAGGTCTTACACCTCTTGCCTGTGTTGGCTATTTTGCAACCAAGCCTTCCTTTCTTCTCCATCACTTCTGGAGACAGACAGACAGAGAGAGAGAGAGAGAGAGAGAGAGAGAGAGAGATCATTATTAACTTTGATGGTAACTTCTCAAGTTAAGATAAGGTTTAACTCTTGTTTAACATCTTAGTTTTACCACTTTATTAGTTAACTTCATGAATAATCCTCTTAGCCTTCATGAGACCTCCACTCCTTAGAATAATTTAATATTCTCAATTAGTTTTTAGATGTACGTCTCTTAATTTTCATCTCCTCCATCACATATGACTACGCTAATATCATCAGTGATACCCCAGACCCAAAATAGCACAGCTGTGTGAATCTCGAGTCTAAGAGTCAAATTCCTTGGATCAATCACACATAGAAGAGAGAGAAAAATTCTTATAAATATTACATGTTACTCCTCAAGGAGTAATGTTAAAGTATTGCATCCTATAGTATAAAAGTCTCAAGAAAAACATGAAACAAAATAAACTAAATATAGCTTAAGCTCAAGTCTCCTTCTTTTAGCTACACTGACCAGCATTTTCTTTAGATGAAAAAAATAAAATCAACATAAGTCATAAACTTAGAGAGCAGACAAAATATAGCATACTCATTTTTCATAAATTATCATGCATAGCATAATATACTTCAATATACATGCATGTTACTCAAATTTTGTCAATTAATAATCAAATATCTTAAAAATGAGCATTTAATGTAGTTGTCCATATAAATATCATATAATTGATTTCAAATGCATCATCTAAATATTCCAATGAATCCCTAATGTTCAAAAACATAGGAATTAACTATTTATTTATCTAAATCAAATCTTCTAATGAGAAAAGACATAAAAAACAAATCAAACGGTTCAGATTATGCCATGTGCCCACCAAAGTCTCACCACCGCCGCGTCTAAGCCTGCTTTCATTGGGCAGCCAACCAGGGCATGGGCGTTCGGCCCATGCGTCCAGGCCTGACTGGTAGATTTGGGCTAAGGAGAGGGGCTGGGCCTGGCCTAGGCAGTCCATGTGGCCTCTCTCAAGCATAAGGCAAGAACAAGGACGGTGGGAAATTATGTCCCACTTCCCAACAATCTGATTTTTTTTTATTTCTATTTTCTAATTTCCTAAACTCAGGAAATCCTACTATTCAATAACTATGATATGTATTCCATCCTGTGGGGGTTACATCTTATGCATATTAAATTTGATGATCCATGCAAAATGTTATATTTTAATTGATCTGTTCAATACATGATATCTGATTTCCAAACATTACATGCATGCATTCCAGCCCTACTGAGAAACGTTACACATGCATCTCTTAAATTCCAATAGCATTGCATGCATTTAAAATCCATAGCATGAATAACATGTCTCACATCACCAGCTCAGTGCGCATGCATCTAGTGAATTTTCATTCCAATGACATTGCCTCCGTTCCCTAACAGCGCATGCATGCATCATGCATAATTTTTCCAGAAATCAAATCAAAGTGAACAACATCTGATGCATCCAATCACGAAGGTATTTTGCATCCAATCGTGATCTTTTCTATCCAACCCATTAAAATAGCATGCATATCAATAACAAGGATTCTAATATAATCATCTACTTAACTTTTGATGAAAAAATAAAATGGAAACGGAAGTAATTCATCGTCCTCTCTCTCGACTTTTAGAAGGAAAATAACTACCACGGATGCGCGTCGCCCATACATATATACATGCAAAAAGAAAATGAATTTTTACAGATTGGTTAATGCCTCCACAAGACCCTTTTTAGAGGCACCCATCAAAAAGCAGCGTTCCAACCCGGGACCTATGCATGCACCCCACCAGCATCAACTGCTAAGCTATGCAGTCGATGACTACTCCCAATGCCTTCAAACCATTACATTATTAGGATTTCATCGAGCAAATCGCATAGTCCATTCTGCTGCTATTTCATCGTGCTTAGCTCTATCGGTCAAGTATAAATGTGCAATGCTCGACACCACAGGGTTATCTGTGCAACCAGAAAAAACAAATTTCCAAAAAAGAACCTTCAAGATAAATCATGGGACATTGTGGTAGAGCGTAGCTTACATGGATCTGGGTTGGTGAAAACTGATCTGATTGCCAGTAGCACCTTCGAAATTGTTAGTGCAGGACTCCAACCATCTTTCAAAATGTCTAAACTAATGTTGCCCGCAGAATCAACATTGCAATGGTAGATTCGTGTTTTAAATACCACCTAGAAACCAAACAAAATAAAGAAAACACTAAAAACAATCGATATGAGAATAGAACAAGGAAGTGAAGCTTAAAGTGACTCGGGCTGCTTTTTTCTGTCACCAAATCTACAACATACAAAACCAACAATGACCATGCATGAACGTGTAAATTCATTTAGGGCAAATCCCAGATATAGGTAGAATGCAGTTGACTCTACAATAACCTTCCCTTTAAATGGCTTCAAGGGTAAATCCCAGATATAAGGGGAATGCAGTTGGGTCTACAACAACATATCCTTTAAATGGGTTGACGCTTTGAAATTATAAGTTTACATGACCATCCAAAAATGCTTAAGATTGAACAGAAGCATAATGCAAGCTATTTTGGATGCGGAACAGCAGTCATAAGGAAACATAGGAATGTCAAACTTGTCAACAAAAAAACAAACTTTGAAACAAGTTAGGATCAGAAGACAAACAAAAGGATAATCATTTTCTGTTGGTAGAGAAGTGCTGGGAATCAGGCATACCTTGGGAGGTTTGAACGGATACTCATTGGGAAATGTAATGTCGAGAAAGAAAATGCCACCTTGGTATGGTGATCCTACAAATTGCAGCATGAAGGAGTCAGCCAAAGGTTTGTGCATTCAATAATTTATGCCACAGCTGAGAGCACAAACTCCTATTAGAAATAATACTAGTGAAAATAATCATATATGGCATTACTTTTTTAGGAAATAAAAGGTGTTTAAATCAGCACATACAATTTCTGATGAATCTTTTCTCGAACATCAGATCTCCTACGAAACAGTAGAAGTAAAAGGACCAGTTGGGACAAAAAATGGGTGCCACTTATGCATGGTTCTGAAGTATCAATACACAAGAAAGGCAGGCTGCATATTTTGAAGCATATAAGAAATATCATTGCAAAAAATGATAAATTAGTTTAGTAGAGCTTCCCCCTGTGGTCTGTCTCATTTGTACATATAACCTGAAAACAAGACCAGGAAAATTAATCCATCCAAAACACACATTTTACCAACATTCCTGCTAAACTTCAATCTTAGATTTAGTTGATGTATGGATTGTGAAGTAACATTCTGCAATGAACTTTGTACAAGTGGAGACCATTGCATCCACCAAACTAATGATATTACAGTGGAAAAGCCACTCTGATGGTAAATTCCCTGAATCTTTCAGGTGACCAGATGATGTAGATTTTTCTAGATTCATTACCAACCAGAAAACAACAAAGATTGCTCCACCAAATAACTAAAAAAGAAACAGTGGAGAGCAAATGTAACAGAGCTTCTTATCAACCCATAAAGCTCAGATGTTCTAATGCATATTTTGGTACAAGAGTAGCCCATGTCAGTAGCATCAGCTACCCCAATCATAGCTCACAAAAACACTTTCTACTTTTGCCAACACATACTCTTTCAAGCTTAATTCAATTGTGACAATTATAAAGCTGGCCATGCATACCAAATTAAAGAGATCAAAACTCTATTTTGTAAAGGTTCTATAAGAGTGCATGATGCCTTGATTCCCATCATTTACCAATCTGGCACAAAATGTGCTCACACTGATAATGGTATTTCTTGATTCCTGGATAGACGCTTAGCAAAGCAACTTTATCCTTCCCAAGTAGTATCAATGAAAACATAATGTTTAGTTTTCAGAACTTTCTTTTACAATTTTCTGAATAGTTTCGTCCAAATTTCTCAAAAAGTAAAAACCAGAAGACTTCCGTGACTTCTTGTGAAGCTAATTTTCCAGAGAAAAGAACTCAGCAAATAAAGTCGAGAACCAAAATTTATCTTTCTAACTCTAAGAAGCAACTTCTTGGGGCCAATAAGTTAGGACCCTGTGTAGTGTGGCTTTTAAGCTCCAAAATACCTTTTTCTCGAGGTAGAAAGCTGATTTTCACTTCTAAAGGCATCCAAGAAGTCCATGCTTCTCAAGAAAAAGCTTATTGTATAGCTCTATATCTTAACCATAAAACTTTTCAAGAAGTTGCAAAATACCTTCATAAAAAGTTAATCATTGTACAATTTTTTCCACCTCAAAAAATCTGATTACATAAAAAGCACTTCCATTTTCCATAATAAATTTCCTCAGATGAAGCCACTCAAAAACTCCCCCCTTCCTACAAAGCTTCTTCAAAGGAGGCTCTTCCCGACAGGATACACCAAACACGCCTTAAAAGAAATAGGCCCTCAGTTAACCCAATTTTGTTCGGTTCCAATGATTTTTGATCTGCCAAAAACCAACCATTTTCTAATCAATTATCCCAGATTTCAGGATTTGGGCCCAACGCATACCAAGGGATCCCAATCTTGCCTATGGTCCTTCGCTTTAGAGTGATGATGGTAGTACAGAGTAGCAAAAGCCCTAGCATCTAAGTAGAGATGTACAGAACTACAGAGGAAAACAGACAGAGAGAGGTGGATAAGAAAAATGCCTGGGGGACCGATGATGGTGGAGACCCACTGGTAGAGATTGTCGGCTTTGGGGCCAGCAGAGCAGTCGGGAGGAGGGTCTGTGTTGAATTCGGACATCTCCGTCTGGATCCTCTTACCAGACGCCGAAACAGACGTTGTCGATCCCCAGGCCCTTCCTCCCCTGGCACTGCTGGTGCTCGTCGCCGCCCCTGACATTTCTCTGTGTCTCTCTCTCTCCTTCTCCTTCTCCCTCTCCCTCTCCCTCGCTCTGTCCTCGTCCTTCCCAGGCAACACAACACACTCCTACCAGAGCGCAAGCAACCAAGACGCTGACAGGGAAGCAACCTGATCGGACCACGACTACTCCAGCGTCAAAGAAATGCTATATAATGGTGTTCTAAGTTGTAACTACGACCCCAACACCATCTAACCCTTCACCGTAGCATTATCATCCATCGATCACCTGTTCATATGGACTTAAAAACTCACAACTAACTAGCATGTTCGAGGATTCCCAGCATTATCCAGCACTACTGTTAGCTTCCGAAAATCCCAAGACTTGGAGCAATAAGCATCAAAGGCTGAAACAGATGGAAATCCACGTAAGCGCTATGCAATATGCCAATAACACTAGTCATAAGGCCGCTTCAACGGGGGCATGATTCTGTTTCTATGCACTCAAATTTTACCGAGATGTATGGTTTAAATTTTTAACTTTTAGTTATATTATTTTTCAATATTTTAATGAAAATATAAAACATTTAAAATGTCATATCACAGCTAAAAAGAGGTGGGAAAGAGGTAAAAGCATTTTTATCCCTTTATCCGTCTCACTCTCGACCCATTGAGTTGAGCATGATTGCTCGAATTACAAGTACGAACACTGAATTGTTTGGCAGACTTACAGATTTTGATGACTAAGTAGCAGAAATACGGGAATTGATATTTGGTATATGAAGTTATGAATTCGTTTCAGACTTGCGACCAATACAAATATTTCATTGCCTACGATCAGATGGGTTGGATAATCTTTCACCCTCTGATTCCCAGCCACTTGCAGCCATCCAGAAAATATATGCACCAATGAACCATGCCTGTAGTCTATGATCCATACATAAATACAACGTGGGCTAAATCATTTTCTTATACTAATCTCTAAGGCATCCCAAATAAACAGTCAAAAATCGCAAGTCATTTCCTCATAGGATCGAGTATGCACAATTACAAGTGAATCTGACATGCAAGAAATAGAAGCAACAGCCACGAAAAAAATGCTACAAGCTACTAATTAAATATAAATACCCAAAAAAATAGTTGGGAGTTGGGTGAGATTGCGCTTTCTACTTTTGGGGCTCTTCCAAAGATTGCATCCCGAATCATCTTCCGCTTTTACCAGCTGCATGTTGGTGATAAGTTACAAGTGCTTTTTTGAGATCAAACAATAGCCCACAACACCGCAGAAATTAGAAATACAACAACAGAAGGCCGCTCAAGCAAGGCACTACTTTCGAAGGATGATGAAGCTGCTGCAGGTCCAAATGCCGCAGGAGCTGAGAAGCCCGTGTTAGTCTTCAAGCTGTTGGAAGAATTCAAGTGAGCTGCAGGCATCAAAACACGGCAGGAAAAAAAAAAAAAAGGAGACTTTGCAGCACATACCTTCCAGCAAAGATGCATGAACCATGACCTGCATTGGTACCAGAAATGAATCAGAAAATTGATTTTTTCCAGTTTTTGTTCTTTTCGTTTCTTTTCTTTTCTTTTCATGGAAGGAAATATATAAAGCTTCAGTGGCATTATGGAAGGGCAAAGAAATCAAAAATTAACAATTGAAATCTAACACATTATCACGAATGCTGCCTTCATCTTGAGTTTTGCATAGAGACCAGAGAAGATCAGAGTTATATGCATTGTGAATTCTCAGATTGTTTCATGTACTACCAGAAGTGACCAGTTGTAAGCTTGTACATCACATGGCAGTTTTTCAACCTGGACAAATAGGGTACCAAACCAAGCACCTGACTTTGCATACGAGACAGATGAACTGATTTGAAAAGTCAGGTATATCCGACTAGCAGGGGGATAATCCATGCACTAAAACAACCAATAGTTTGCAAGATATCTCAAATCACAACTCGTGGCCTGTAAGATGAGTAAGCTAGCTTGTTTTGGTGATTTCATCTGCATGTGGCAAGCTAACTTACATGTATGACTCAGTTGTTCAACACATGCAGTAGAATGCAGCTCTGCATGAACCTGATGAGATCACCATAAACCAACCATCTTCATGATTATTAATGAAAACAAAATCATCCATAGATGACTGCAGCAGAGGAGCTGGATTCAATTTGGAACTAAACTTGGAATGGCTAGGGTCAAGTATGTCAAGCAGGAATGTTCAACAATCAAATTTTTATTCCACCAATGATCTTCCTTTGCGATCCAGCCCCTTAACATGCCTGTCAAACAGCCAATGCTAGTCCTCATAAGTATGGTCTTTGTATGTTTCCTAAATGGCCCAGTGTCAAATAGATGGGCCATTTATCAGATATGGCAAACTTGTATGACAGGGAATTGACAGAAAATATCATTGGCCTGCAAAGCAAGGTCTTTTACAGCAAGATAGGTGATCAGAACATGAAAATCCAGTCCAATGCACCACAGATGCATGGCATACTCTGATATATGCTAGATCTTATCATCCATGGCCCAGTGATTGCAGCTTTGAAGGACCAGTCAAGAAGCTACTTCAGTAAAACAGATTCTTTTAGAGGCTCTCCAAGTTTGTTACAGAAGATGCTAGCTAAAATTGCATTGGATTTTTTTTTTTCCTTCGATTCTATGAACATGTTGATACAGTGCAGTTCTAATGAATGGCGGAACGCTATCACATATTCTGTCTGACATCTTACAAGAGCCCCAAACTGAACATCAGTCTCTTCAAAATAGACTTGCCCACACAACTCCTATTTCAAAAAACCATGCAAAACTTTCCAGGTAGGTCTTAAACACAGAAGACAATTACTACTGCCGAACTGAATATGACAAGCTAACTTGCAAAAAATAGAAAAGTTAAGAAATGGTATCTTATTAAGAAATCATAACTTACTTGGATCAACAGAACTAATCATGGCTGTACCACCAAAATCACAGGTCCCACCAGATGACCGTGTTCTGTGGAAATAGTCATTGAACGCATAGGAAGCATGGTTCATTGGAGTGTTTGGCTCATAACAAGGCTGACCAGCTTGGATTGCAGTACAATTTGCTGAACCTTGCCCACAAGCCCAGTCCAAAGCTGACAACAACGAGCTAGAATCTGCATCATTCTTGGCCACACAAAATGCTCCAACTCCTGATGAGTTCCCACCAGGCTGAGCAGAGCCACTAAAGCTAATTGAATAAATAGCTGTCCCATTTGGGAAGAAGATACCCCAGTTCTTCTCGGATGTAGGCCCTGGCCGCAGATCCTCATTAAACAACTCATAAATGTACACACTGATGGGCATGGTCTGTTGGCTTGGGGTGCCTGAGCCATTGAGCACATGGCGAATGAGGTTGCTGTTGAAGACCAAAGCATTGTCAGCTGTGGCATCAGGTTCTTTGGCCCCACCAAGCCAGGGCCATCCTGATTCTGTCACAACAATTGAAATCCCAGAGACATTGAGTGCATTCATGGAGTAATAAGCAGCATCAACCATGGCATCAAACATGCTTGTGTAGTGTGAGAGAGTATTTGGATCAACAATCTGCTTGTTTCGAGGGAGTGTCCGAGCAAGTGCATAATCCAGGGGGAAAATACCATTTCCACTAGTGTAGCCATAATAAGGATGGACATTTAACATCAGATATGAATCGGTTCTCTTAAGATAATTGAGAAGCTGCCACGTGACATTATTCCATGTGGAATTGAAGGTAGCAGTTGATGGTGGGAATGGTTTAGGCATCATAGCCATAGAAATCGGGCTTGACACTTTCACAAGAGAGTCGAGATTGGAAGCCACAAGAGCAGAATGAATGTACCACATGGCAGGAACCAAAATTAGAGCAGCATTTGGGATTGTGGTAAGGACCTCTGAACCAACAGCAATTGCTGTGATGTTGGTCGCTGGCACAAGAGCGGCAACATTCCGGTTTACCCAATCTGCTGCAGTAGATCGGGATTCTCCAATTCCCAGCAACTCTTCATTAGTGACACCAACCATCACCTCAATTTTAGTGTTAGCAAGAGCAGTTAGCATCTTATGATCTGCATCAAAGAGGCGGACATGGGTAATCCCCTGGGCCTTTAGGATTTTCACAACATCTGCTGCTGGTGGTGGATTGGTCATATCAGTTCCAATATTCACACCAACAAATGCACCTATGAGGAAACATTATTTGTCAACAATTGAGAAAGATGATACCACCACAAAAAATGAATAAACACATTAAATCATAATAAGGGATAAGAGAGAGAATTCCAGCAGTAAAGCTATAGCAAAAGGTAAATCCAGTAAGTAGAAGGGTAATCTAATGTGCAGTCCTTTTTCTTGAGAATGGCATTATTAGATGCTCTTCCTGCCAGAATCAATGCTAATATTGCATGCCACTTTACTACAAAGGGACCAAAAAGCAGAGGAGCATAAGATCAGCATGCTCACTCATGGTTGCACCATTGGAATGGATGGATGGTGCCTCACCGATCACCGAAGTTTGACAACCCTAAATACTTCTGAGTAAATCACCATCGCTATTTGTGCCACTCGATCATGCAGTTGGGTCAAGTTATTTAGCTTATTGGACATACAAGTTGAGGCCTACCTGACAAGCACATCTAAACACAAACCCATTTCCCACGTGTCCCAATAAATGAACAATATTAGCAGTAATAAAATATGCAAAATTAGCATTCTCCATAACATAATTTTTTTCTAATGCAGCTTAAGTCGGAGGCAAGATCCATTTTATCTAAACATGGAATTGTACAACAAAAGAAATTTTCCTGTAAAGCATGTCTTATGAATTACACAGGGTTGATAACCAAGTAAATCTCAGATGTTTGCCAATAGCGGCCACTAAATGAAATATCATACCTGATGCATTGGAGAGCATTAAAAGAAGGATAGTAAAAATACTGCTTTGACATTTGTTAAGTAGCATCTGGCCAAGATATTTCTAACAAAACCTCCAGATTAGCAAGCTTTCCAGATTAGCAAGCTTCAGCCTTCAATAGCAGAATCAAAATTTTCAGAAAGACTAAGAATTAAAAATTGGTGAGCTATGGAAGAAAGATTTTGAGGTCCGGAAATCTCAGATACAAGAAACAAGTAGAAATTTTGAAGAATCAGGTTAAAATTTTTCAAAATTAATTGGTCCCAAAAGTTAGAAGTGAAAGTAATCAAAATTCCACTAAAAAATTAGAACCATAAACAGAGATTAACTATGAATATAATCCGTGTTTAAACAATTTAATTACAACATAATCATGGTTCACTAGAGGAGTGTTTAGTGAAATATGTGTAGATCTGAAAAAAATGCAGTTGTTCTGCCAAATGCCAACTCCAGCTTAGTAAAACAAAGCTAAAATATCAGGGAAAGATCACTGAAATGCATCACATTAAAGGCATAAACCACTGCTCTGAAAGGTTGAAAGCTAATGGAAGGACATGAAATTTATTCTCTTAACCTTTGACGAACAACAAATTCTCAAAAAGTCACCCTCGCATTGTCTCATATATGTCCAACTTGCAATTAAGATCACAGTATATAATCACATGTAACCACATGTCCATAGAGTGGGCAAGATTAAACTAAGGTGGAACTTGCACTAGCCAAGTAGCCCTTTCCACACTCTGGCACTCACACTTTTAAGCCCTTAACATCATAATCACTGTCACTATCATCTAGGTTACCTCCAAAAATTGCCAGTCCTAGAATACAAATTTAGATGTCGTCTTACTCTAATAACCATGTTAAAGATATCAAATTGTCATTTTAAAAACTCCAGAACTAATGAAAGATACGAAGATTATTCTCTTAACCTTGATTGAATGCCTTATTCTCCAGCAAATCTATTCCCTTAACCTTTAGCCTTTAAGCCTTATTCTTCAGCACATCAACTAAAATACAGAAAATCCAGAATTATTTAGGATAAGAATAAAGTCATTGTAATGGTGCCATTTACTATCATTTTCTTACGTTCTCAACTAAATGAATTAAGTAATGTCTTGACTCATAAGTTTTGCCAAGCAAAGAAAAGAATATGGACGCTACATGGTTTCTGTGTAGAGGTGAATCCTAGTCACCCATGTGAAAATGATTGAGGTGAGAAATATTCAAGATCAAGCACTTTGTAAGTACATATCGAATACAGGAATTAGCTTTGGCTTGCAATTACACCATTTCTCTATCTGACAATATTCCTGCTACCATGAACAGTAGTGGTTAAGCTACAATATGTGTTAATGGCATCTATCTTTACATAATTATTTGACTTTCTTATTTTCTATTTTCTCAAACTTGTATGATTTTGATGGATTATTTGGTTCCTGATTTTTGGTTTTCATAGCTTATCAAATCTCTGCTTGTAATATAATCAAGTTTGGTTCCTTTATCTTTGTATTCCTGAGAAACACAAACCCCAACTTTTCATGGAAAGTTGTTCCAAAACAGCAACTCTAGGCAACACAAATCTTGAGAAAATCCACGAATCCTAAATAATCATTCTCCTTACTCAAAAAACCACACCATGTTGCCCCCTCTCTTCTTCTCATTAATACATTCATTTCCCTCATCCTCTCAATACTCTGCCACCACCACCTTTTCATCATATGTGTGTATCACTATTACCTTTTTCAATCTCTCTCTTTCTAATACACTTATCTTCCTCTCACTTTTAATATGTCACAGCCCTCTTTTCATAAGGTACAAACCCTCTCCATGATGTCCTGTCTGCCAGTGCTTGTGACAGTAATGACAATGTTAGAAATGGGGATATTCAGAGCCACATGACCGCACAATGGCTAGGATTCAAATAGAGGTTATTGTACTTGCACAGATACTGAAATACAAGAGAAGGATACATGCATAAACACAATTCAAAATGACAATGAAAAAGTATGTAATTTTGTTTATAGCTTCCAAAAAATATGTACAAGGACTGTCAGTCTTTACATTGAGCAACATCAATTTGATAAGACAAAACTCAAGTACCCCAGAGATGCCAAAATGTTGTTGCGTGCACACTCTGAGCCATTCACTAGGTGACTCATTTTACATTGAGCAACATCAATTTGATAAGGCAAAACTCAAGTACCCCAGAGATGCCAAAATGTTGTTGCGAGTACACGCTGAGCCATTCACTAGGTGACTCATTTTAACAAAGATCTATATGTTTAAATGAAAGAATTCCCCAAAAAACTCGATTGCCAATCAAACAAAAAAAATAATTTTTAACTGAAACATAGTATATATTACCTAATAAAATAGTCTGATTTTCCTCTTTCACAATCAAACAAATTAAACAAAGGTACACTAAACATTTCATAAAAAATTGTGAAACAATGTGGCATTCCTAGCAAGACAAAAAAGAGAAGAATGGATTCCCTGGAAACAAAACAAAATATGCATCAGTAATTCAGAAAAAAAAGGGCACAATTTTCAGCGTCAATAACTCAGTTCCATACAACTTAAAAGAAGCATCACAATTTTGCCGTCATGCTCCTAGTTACTCATCAGATAGGACCCACCATTTTTGCTCCCTGAAAAAATCAGGCTAGTCTACTCATCAGAGGAACTCCACAAGAAGAAAGTGGAGAGAAATTACACAAAGAAAATAACAAAACAATCCAAATTCAACAAACGTATGGCACGCCTTCTACATAGACTAGCTTGATTAATAAGATCCAATGACTGGCTCCATTTGCCCAGAAGCTTGATTAATAAGACATCCAACCCAATGATGTGCAGGTGAAACTATTTTCTATATACTACTACGGTAAGCAGAACGGCTCCATGTTGCCATCCCCACTCTCTGTGTTTTGGTGTTGCTAGAGTAAATCGTACCACATTAGGCCATACAACGAACTCCGCATGCCACTAAAAAAGTCTCTAAAAACTAGTTTAACGAAAGCAACAACAAGACCCAATCCGATTTATAAAAATCACGTTTTTCCGAACCAGATGCAGAAACCAAAATCCATTCTTTAGAAACAAGAAGAAAGCCGCCAAAATCAACTAAAGCCGCTTAAACCATCCGCAAATGGCCAAAAGGCAACAATATCAGGCTAAGTAGAGAAGACTCCGTGAGGTGATAAAAATCACATTTTTGCCACCCAGATGCAGAAGCCAAATCCGCTCTTTCGAAACAACAGGAAAGCCAACAAAATCAAATGAAGCCAATAAAACCATCTGAAGCCAACCAAAACAAACTGAGCAGCCAATACCCAGCAGAGACACAAATTCATTTTGCCACCCATATGCCAGAAATCATAATAGAAAAAAAAATAAAAATAAAAAAGACAAGCAAAAGAAGGAATCAAGGGGGAAATCAGCAGGAAGAAAGAAAATTGCACCTGAAACCTTAGCCCCTCTGAAATGCAACAACAACCTTTTGAGTATCTTTGAAGTGGAAGTAGGCCTTTGGGAGCTGAAACAACAACAAAAATGGAGTCGGGTTTTCAGTTTTGGCTTTTGTATCTCTAAAGAAGGCGAAGCCTTGAACCAAGAATGCAGAAGGAGAAAAAGGCCATAGAGAACTCCAGGGCCCTGCGAGTACAACAAGTGCGAGTATTGCGTACGGAGTAGTTAAGAGATCTTTTGGACCGTCCCAGATTTTGGAAGAGTGAAATGATTTCTTCATGCTCCGATAATCTGATTAAAATAGATGAAAATGTTGAGTAAATTACACATCATTCACTGTTTTGATGTTGCGAATTTTCCCCATTTTCGCATTATGTAACGGCTGGATTTATGAAGATTGCGATCTAGACCGTTTATATCATTGGCCTGGTATAAATAATCAGTTATTGCCAGATAATATTCTAATATGGAAATATAGAGATTTATACTGACGCTGCACCTTACATTCGCATGTATGGCAGATTGGCAGACCGCCCCAAGCCAAAAGCCCCAGCTCGTCCGAACGAGGCATGGAAGGCATCCAATGTCCCTGGCCTCCATTGAAATCCGGCTGAGGGCCGTCACACGTGTCGAAGATCCCGACCTTTGATCTGTAAAATCGACACGTGTTTGACAATTTTGGCAGGAGGGGTCCCCCTTGAATGCAGACAGTTGGTCCGGATGTCAGCTTTAAAGTCGCGGCGCACAGAAAGGGCAACGCTTTCTCAAGGCCCATATCTAGCAAACGATCAGACAACTTGAGGAATTTTCAAATAAAATTAGCTGGACAAGCATGAAATAAATGCCACGCAATGTCTTAACGTCCAAACATCTGGGCATAATCCATCATCCAACTGATCATAAATCAACGGCCTGGATAAAATAATCAACCGGAGAACCCGTGAGCATCTCCTCCGTTTACATTTTATTTTAATTGAATTTTTGGGAGATTCTTCTTTTGCCTTTTGGAAAGCTCTGGTCGGAGTGGGGCCCACGCACTGATTAGATTCGGAATTGATTCTTTTCGGCGCGTGAGGGAGCGAGCCATGTGTTTGAAAAACGCGAGACATGGCAAGCTGCAACGCGAACGAGACTTTCCATGCAGCGAAGAAAACTGGGCATGGGTGAACGTAGCAGCTACCAGCCCCAGGGTACACTTTTTTGTAAACTTTGGAGCAACGCCACAATTAATTTCTGAGCCAATAGACGGATATTTACTGCTTATAAAATTTCCCCATACAAGATCTTGATCGGTCGACTCATGGATTTGCTTGGAAAAATCTATTTCTAGTTTACTTAACATGTACTTTCTCAATAATTCTAATTTCTCCCATTATTATTTTATATTTTTAATTATTATTTTCTATTTATTTTAATTTTATTTATTTTATGATTATCATCATCTTTTGACATATTTTATTCAATTTGAAGCAAATTCACTCTACCTAATTAGGCCCAAAATCGCTAATCAATCTGAAATCACAGCTTTAGCTGATTTTTTTTTAATCTATGCTAGATGTTGATTTGTCCCCTGATCGGTCCTAATGGCACAAGAAGAGTGGCAATCCTGCCCACTTGGAATTTCATCGACCGCTGTGGGTGTCCGGTTTAAGTTGCGTCTAGCGATTCTTTGATGTCCTTGGCAAGGTTAAGCAATCAAAATTAGTGGGCCACCTTGTTCCATTTCTTATGCCTTAATTTCCTATTTTATTTTTAATTTTTTAAACCTGCTTTTCCCAGGGTACGTTGACGGAAAGGATTTTTATCCGCCGATCAAGCAAAAGGTGGCAAGCACAGACAAAAACGAACGGGTGGAAAGGCAGAAATGACGCGGCATCAAATGTCTTCTCCTTTTAAACCCCTTTCCCATTGTTTTGAAATATGCCGCGTCCTTTCATGGACACCTTTTTCTTCCCTCCCTTTACTCTTTCTCTATCCATATACTCTCATTTTATGCTCGCGTTCTGTGCAACCGATGTTGAAAGAAACTATTTTAAGAAATCAAAGCCGCTCAAACCCAAGGCCTGAGCTCGTAGATGGCCTTAAACATCTTAAGGTTCGACCTTGAACTAAAAACTCAATTCATTGTTATTAATGTGGAGGCAAAAGCTCAAAGGCACCGGAATCAGCGTATAAACACGTAACAACTTGGTGGGTGGGGCTCACCTGTGTCAAATCGAATACATCAGTCAGTACATGTGACAGCCAGCTGGTGGGCATGCTGGCTGGAAGATTCAAATGAAATGAGTAGAATACTCCCAAAAGAATACCCCTACATCCCTAAAGAAAGGCGTTATTTGCATACTTTAGACAGTCATTTTCCTCTTAAGTATTATTAATAAATGCATATCTCACTATATTATGGTTTTAATAAAAATTTCTATTATTGTTACATGTGATATATAAATTAGGCACGAATTTTAATTTATCATCACAAAAATTGTTTAAAATTTCCCACTAATTAGAGCCAAAATAAATTTTAAGAATATCTTTGGCAACCAAGATATGCTAATGGAGAAAAACAAATTAAGCACTTCAACAGAATATTATTGTTGAAAAAATTTAAAATAGTCCTTATTCCAAAAATATTTAACTAAAATAATATGATAGTCATAAAAAATAATTAACATTTACTAAATAAAAGATGGAAGAAGTATCTAAATATTTAAAAAAAAATCTAAATAAAAATTTACTTTGTATAAAATATATCATCTTACCAAAAAGTTATACATTCAAACCAAGAAATAACTGTAAGTGTCCAAAATTATAATTTTAAGTGAATATATACATTAGAGCCCATTCATGGTATCATCAATAATAAGAATAAAAAATCGAGTAATCAATCCTAAAATTAATGCAAGTGATGAGACTAAAATTTTATGACTAAAATTTATGATAAATTTGTCATAAATTTTGATTTTAATACATAAAACGTTTTGTTAAAGCATAGTATAAAAAGAAATATTTTGCAATAAAATTTAGCAACAAATAAAAAACATATTTTTACCCATAAAAATATTTATCAATTTCTAATAATCAAAGAAAAAATTTAACTATGAAATAGAAAATCTAAAATTTTTTCTTTATAATAAAATACACTTTTCAATACAAGAATATATAAGATCATCATTAATTTATTTAATAATAACAAGATCATTATCTACCATTTAATATAAATTTAAAAATAAAAAATAAAATTTAATTTCTTCATTTAAAATTATCTATATTAATTGTTGTTCACTTTTTTTAATGACCATAGGTCATTTATAAAATCTAAACTAATCATCACATTATAAGTCACTTTTAGGGTACATTTAAATAGAGTATATTTAAAAGAAGTTGAATTAGAAAAGCATACTAAGGGATAATATCATCAAAATAGACTTTTTAGTTAAAAGTAGAAATAATTAATTAAAAATATAAATAATAATAAAAAGGTAGAATTGTTAATGGCAATTAAAGTATCAAATTAATATAAAAGGGAACATAAAGCATCTAAATGAATCCTTAGGGTATGTTTGGAAATGTGGAAAAGGTTTGAGAAAAAAAGGTGGAAAACTAAAGAAAGAGAGAAAGTGATATGATGTAATAGAAAGTAATAATTAAAGATAAAAAAATAAAAAAAATTATGAAAAGATGTAAAATAATGATTAAAAGTATGGGTAATAATAGAAAAATAAACGATTGTTGGATAGTTAAAATATTAAATCTTATCAGAAGGTATGAAAAAAAGTAGAAAAAGGATGAAAAAAGGTTTTTCACCTTTTTTTTTCTTCATGACTACATAAACCCTTAAGGTTATTATTTAGAATGTGGTTTAACATATAACTTAGATTAATTGGAGTAAAATAAAAATTTTAAAGGTATTTATATATTGAAAATAAAAATATAAGATTCATTTTAACAAAATTATGTTAGTATTTCTTGCCCTATAAAAGTATACTTTGATTCAGTGTGCAATTAACTAACTAATTTAGAGTCAAAATATTGGTTTCAGTGACTTGCCAAATCAACCACATACAAGAAGATAAGTTCATTCACCTTCTTAAATCTGATGACATTAATAATTAACCATTATATATAATAATAAATAACCATAATGCATACTTAAAAACTCATATTCCTTTTCCCTCTAGTTTAAATTTATTATACTTCATAACTTTATCATTAAGGTATAGCTTTTTTTATTTGTCCATATATATGGAAATGGTCATTTTTATATACATATATAGGCTTTTTCATGACAATTAACTCACTAAGCATTGTTGGCATAAATGGAATTAGTTCATCCACTTGACAGTCGATGAGGTAATTCCAGCATGAAATCTCTGTTAGGAGTGCAACTTGGATAAGGTACTTGCGAACAAAACTAAAACAAACTTGATTTAAGTAAAGTAGGTTCCCTTTTAATTACTCATAGGTTAGGTTTGGTAGACCCATCTGATCTACATCCAAAATTTGGGTAGGTTTAATTCTAAGGTCTAGGTACTCAGAACCAAACCAACCTACATAGATTATTTAAAATATATATATCTAAACTAATTTCTTATCATATCATCATATCTAGTTCTCATATATCAATTATATTTTGAAAATTCAATTCAGAGCCTTATTTTATATATTGTTGACAATCTTAGATAGCATAAAATATATATGTACTTTTATTCAAATATGCGTTTCCAAATTATTCACTTTCTAATATACTAAAACTAAAGTTAGAATTAATTGATTTTGAATCGAACTAAATTCACTTGACATTAAAAAATAGAATAGGGTTAACCTTGAACCAAAACAACCTAAAATAAGGTAGGAGAATTTTTAAAAATAGGATAAGGGTTAGGTTACCTTGACCCTGTACTAACTGACTTGAGTTACACACCTAATCTCCATGACCAAATAAGAAAAAAGAAAAGATTGGCCCTAGATTTGAAATTCACCATATTTTTCAAATGTAACTTTTTTCCTAAGCCAACCATTATTGGTAATGGTGAACTCCACTAGGGTTCACAACTATCAACCATGATTACCTTAATGTCGACAAATAATCCCCTATTTAACTCCACAACAACGACTACACATATATATATATATATTTAATGTTATTCAAATATGATTAATTAAAGTAACAACAAAGAGTAAAGATATAAAAGGTGAGACTAGCCAAGATATAAATGTTTCTATCACAATTGGCATACTAAGCAAACACCAGCAGCATATATCCTCTCAAGCTCTCTAAGTTTTGTCCTAGACCCATGTGACCATATTGAAAGGTCATAACCCATAAGTTTAAATCATTTCTCCCAACATACATATTGACATTGCTAGTAGATAAGTTTTGAAATATGTAATCATAATCCTAAGATTCTAATGTAGATGTTAAGGGGTCTTTCTTATTCAAGTAAGTAATTTAGAATCAACTTAGCAACTTTTCTAATAGTACATCTTAGGTTAAAAATACTATGACCATCACAGTATCTGTTTTCCAAACCATTATAGTCTTAGGACTCTTAGGCTCTCTTATATTCACTATCGATCATAGTTTCAAGACTCACCATCGTCCATCATTGATCACAGTGTTAAGACTACAACGACTATCCATCATTGAATATAGGACTACTGTTTAATCCCCATGCTCTCCGTGCACCATTCATACTCTGCACACATAGATAAATTACCAACAAACATAGCATCTGTAACATAATCATTCATGAAGTTCACTACTTCACCTCAATATAAGTCATACATGTGTATAATCAACATAAAAAAAAATATGATTACTCTATTGATCCACTCAATGTGCTCAATTTTATGTTGCACTAAACTAGATCAAACATAGTCTACTCCAATCAACCTTGATCACCTTGATCTAACTTGATCATGCCTAATGACACACCTTCCACTCAATCTATATTGTCTAAAATCTCCACAGCACCTCCATTTATCTAGATCTATCACTTAAGATAACTGATCATCACCAAATCATTGTTGATTTATACATAATCATCAAATCCATATCACTAAAGCAAAATTTGCCAATTTAACCCCATCAATATTCATAGCATCTAAAAACATGAAAATCCAAAACAAGAATACTCAAAAATCCAATACTAGGATCACAAAATATGGGCAACACACTACTTCCTTAGTCCTTCATGATGTACCAAGTTTGTATATCATCTTCCATCGCAAACAGGTTGCTGACTTAGTTGCTAGAAACCATTGTAGTCGCTACCACTTTAAAGCCACCACTACCAACCATCTGTTGGTTGGCCAGATTCATTTAATGGAGTCATTGCTTCATTTCGACCTTCGACGACACATCACCTCATCGAATCTCCACCTTCCATTATCAAAAAATGTGAGAACAGCCTTTGTGCATGCCGCTTGCCACTGCCATCTCTGCTTGCCACCATTTGATCGTTATTGCCTTCATGCATTGAATTTGAGTCTCGTTCCCAGCCACTCCAATTCAATCGTCTGTAGAAAATGCCTAACTAGCTCGCCAACAGTGGCCCCTCTGTTCATATTCTACATTGGCTTTACTATCATGCCGCAAATCTGTTGCTGCAAACTAACAAATACAACTCTTTGATCTACCATATGCCACTAGATCTGCTGTTACTATTTGAAACTAATAGTTATGCATTGTCCGATGTATGGCACATGCTACCACTGGATCACATCCATGTCTAGCCACATGATATCGTAACTCACAACATCACATCTCATGGCTCTCTAATAGCCCATCATTGCTTTCTTCTTCACATCAATCAGTGCACGCATGAGCCAAATGCTCTAACCTGATCTATGGGTCAGCCATCTAGATCCACCATTTGGATCTACCACTCAGTTACATAAACCATCATGGCAACACAATTTCATAGCTTGTCCATCACAATCTCAATGTTCGACCATGTCATCCAATATCCATCAGCATTGTCTTTACACACTACTAAATCTTGCCACATCAATGCTAAATCTGCCAAATCATACTTTAGCTATCAACAATAATCTCTTCCACATCAATGCTAAATCTACCAAATCATACTTTAGCCATCAACAATAATCTTAGCAATATGTAGGTCCTAATCAGATCTACCATCAATGCCCTAATCACCCAATAAAAAAAAGGTAAAAATCGAAGTAGCTGTTAATCATCCCATGCACATAATCTTGCCTGTTCATACATTGTTGACCATCAAACCAACATCAATCCAAATCTTGGATCACAAATTCCAACCATAAGATTTAATACCACCTATTGTGAAAACTTCAATACTAATTCCAGGATTATGATTATATACACATAGATTAAATGTATAATCAAACACACATCAAAGGCACAAAATTTACATAAAAAACTCTTCAACATAGAAAAAAATACGAGAGAGAGAGAGATAATGATCCATTATGGAAATAGACTATAGAAATACACCTAGGATGTCTCACATGCGCATTACCAATCAACACATTCTCATAAAACTCGTGCTAACTCTTCTCCAAAAAAAGTACTAGGATCTACATGATGACTCTCTTGTCTCAACCCTAGAATTTCTCGCTGAATCCTTAATTGAACCCTCATTATGTACCTCCCCTAGTGGGCTTTCTTAAATGGATTCTCCTAGCCTATCTCACATATGTAGGTCCATTAAGACTTTTGTAGAATACAAGATAAGAAGAGAGTGGTTGCTCTCTCTTTGCAACCTTTAAGGAACACTGGCAAGAGAGGGGTTTACATCCTTTTGCCCTCACATTATTATTGTTGTTGCCAAAAATGAAGAAAAATTGAAAAAAATGGAGGAGGGAGAAAGAAACAAAGATTGAGAGGAGATACAGTATAGAATTTGACAGAAAAACCCACTCCTTATAGTTGTTCTCACTAGAGATGATGAAGGAGATGTTCTCATTGTTGGACAAGAAGAAAAAAAAGGACGGGGGAGGAGGAAAATGACATTAAGAACTAGTATTTTCTAATAGGTATGCTTGCTACCTTTTTTCCCTTTCTATTTCCCTAAATTTAAGCAATCTTAGGAAGGGAATTTTAGAGATTTAGCTTGAAATCCATAATTTTATATTAATGAGAATTTTAAAGCTTGAAAATGATATTAAATTTCTTTAAATTAGGTTTGTCCTCATGAATAATGAGGTTAACTAGATAAAAGTTAAATTGAGAAAAAAAATTAAGTCATCATGTTGGGAGAAAATGTAATTGAATTTATGAAGTTGCGAGGAAATTTATCATGAAAAAGAATATATATGGTGATTTAATAACATTATCTTTATTTAATTGAGAGGACTAAGTGTATAGTTTACTGTATTGGTGTGGGGAAAATCATGGTGAAAAGCATAAGAAAAAGGAAGGAACAATATGAAGAAAATATAAAGAAAATACAATGGAAAATGAGGGCAACGAGAATGGGCACTGCGATGCCCAAATCTGGAGTCGCGGTACCACTCTGTGTAGGTAGGTGCATGGGCGGCCAGCGAAATCTAGCACTATAGCGCCAAATGGTGGAGCCGCGGTGTCGACGGCATGGGTAAGTTGGTGCTTGACTTTATAAACCTATTTTTTGCCCCTTTTTTATTCTTATCTTCTTTCTTTCTCTTTCCACACCCAAACTGGCTACCCTAGTCCCTTTCATGCCTAATTTCTTGCTAATTTTGCTAGAAAATAAGATGATTTAGACATGTAATCACCAAAGCATGCATCTAAACTTAGGTCTTAGCCATTTGAATGATGGAAGAAGAAGATAATTGATGTGGCTGCAAATTATGGAGGCTATGGAGTGCTTTGAGCTTGGATTCTCATTTTGGGAAGGCGGCTATGCATGAAATCGAAGGTGAGTTCATTTTCCCAATTGAAATTTTGATTTATATCTTGGTAGGGTTTCATGAATAGTGAATTTGGGTGAGATGATGGGGATGTGTTCTAAACTCATGGAAATGCTTAATTAGTTGATTGAAGAGTTGTTGAAGTTATTTGGACCTAAGAAAATTGGTTAGATGGTTGTTCATGAAGTGTATAGCACCCTAATTGAAATGAATGTTGTGTATCAAGCATGGCTAAAAATATTTAATGAAATTTAGAATTTAATTAAACTATTATGGAGGTTAATTCATTGTTATTGAGGTTAAATTATTATTAATTATTACTACATGTAACTGAAAATGAGTATATTTGATATACCTTAAGTAGAAATGTTAAGTTAAATGATGCTTATCATATGTTTAATAAAATGCTTCTATAAGAAAAATGACGTGATTGACTAATCATATTGCAGCTTGAAATTGGTTGAAAGAGACATTAGCACAATGTATTTAATACATGAAGTACATGATTAGAAAATAATTAAAGCAAAAAGTTAGATAGCCTTGTAGCTAATATTAGAGTGCAGCTATGCACTTGAAAGGTTTATAGACTTATCAATAGACCAGTCATAGTATCTAGAAACTGTAATTCACTGGCTTGATATGAATTAGTTAAAATTACTTTTGTAAGTAAATAAAATTATTGTATGTATAGGACCATTGAGTACAGTGGGAAGACATGGACCTCAAGAAGTTGTCAGATGATTCTTCATTAAGGTAAATAGGCATTTGCTTTCTTCTTGTGAATGGATTGCTGGATGGGGATAGCGAAAATTCCATTTTTTGTACATGGGTAGTGGATATCCCATGAATTTTCATTTAATATATGTACATATGTATGAATAATGGGGATAGTGAGTATCTCATGATTACGTATTGAACGATGTTCATTATAATATGTGATTATGTGAATATGATGGGATAAGGAATGTCCCATGATTATGTTGATGTGCATTTTGTTATGCATGTGTATACTAATGAGGATTGTGTGTATTCCTTGATTCTTTCTTTATTATGCAGGGATGACTGGGATAGAGATTATCCCATGATTCTTTTTTCTGTTGTATATTCTGTGAATGTGTAGAATTGATGAGATAAGGGATATCCCATGACTATGCTGATATGTATTATATTATGTCAATGTATGTATTGATGGAATGGAGAGTATTCTATGATTTTGAATATGGGCACGGTAAGGTGCTTCAATGGCATGATTATAATATTATATGCTTAGATGGTGTAGAACATATATTGGCATAATGAGGACTTGGGCCTCATAGGTACTTACATGTGATTGCATTATCAGGAATTTATGCATGCTTTGGTTTAAATTTCAGGATGAGATGTGAGTGTATTATCAGTGAGTTCATTATTTCATGAATTTTCTTATGCAATGAATATGATTTTATAGATTGGAATATGTTATTCCACTAAATTATTGATTATTGTTTTCTATTCAACTTACTTACTGAGTTTGCCTAGACTCATGCCTTTATTTTAATTTTTTTAGTTGGCAGGTCAAGCAACGGAGCCCAACTGAAGATTAGTGCTCATGAGCTAGATCAAAAGATGCTATTCATGTTAGTATAATAAATTGGGGTTAGAAATTCCCTATATTATATATGCATTTAGAAATTTTGCAAGAAATTAATTGCTGATATATTCTAAACATGTATAAGAGAAATGTATTGGCATGTTATAGTGATAAATATTTATAAAATTCTAAATAAATCTGTATTCTTCTAGTTATTTGTATTGCTATCATGATGCGACTGCAATTTTGGGTAGCTGTGGGTATGTGCTTTATGATTTATGTCATTGCTTTGTAGTTATTAAAATTATAGTTCTATATGATAAATAATTATATAAGTATAGAGTCTCATATTTTAGGGTAGATCTTATCAGGTTTTTAGTTGAATGTCCCCAAACAAATGGGGGAATTATAGGGAAAGTTGAAAATGCATAGGCCCATAGGTGGGGTATGATAAAAGTCTCAACCTTTAACATTTTCAAGCCATTTTCTCAAAATTCTATTAATTTGAAAAAATTAGATTATTAATTAGAAAATAGGAAAGTAATTATTGGGGTTTTATTAAAAAAAGTGATTTTGTGATGAGAAGGAGCTTAAACTCCAAAAATGATAGCCAAAGTTTGCCTACTTAGGGGTTGCCTACATTCAGAAAGAGACCAAGTTGGAGTGGTAATTTAAGCCCATTAATTTACAACCATCTTCATTTAAAAACTCTTGTTTAGCTTATTGTAAGCGAAATCTTATATAAAAGGTCTGTTTAGTGATTTTTAATGAGTAAGAGCTTAAGCTCCAAAAATGATAGCCAAAGTTTGCCTACTTAGGGTTGCCTACATTCATAAAGAGACCAAGTTGGAGTGGTAATTTAAGCCCATTAATTTACAACCATCTTCATTTAAAAACTCTTGTTTAGCTTA
>JAYJMB010012261.1:26522-47674 GCA_036873735.1 Pouteria campechiana
GCTCCAAAAATGATAGCCAAAGTTTGCCTACTTAGGGTTGCCTACATTCATAAAGAGACCAAGTTGGAGTGGTAATTGAAGCCCATGAATTTACAACCCGTCTTCATTTAAAAACTCTTGTTTAGCTTGCTGTAATTAAAATCTTGTATAAGAGGTCAATTTAGCGATGGATGAGGCTTGTATTAATTATCCCTTTCACTTAATACAAATTTGAAAAGTTGTTAAGAAAGAGTGGATTTGATAACTATAATGTGTTAAAATAGAAATAATAAGCATGGCCTTGGCTAAGTGTGTATTATAAGTGAAAAGGGGATGAATTCAGAGCCCTAAATTCAAAATCCTTGGTTGAATTATAACTTGATACATCCCTATTTGTTATGAATTAGACATAAGAAGGAAATAAATAAATAAAATAGATAAAATAAGTGGATCTAGTTACAAACCAGTAATTTTTACATTATTTTACCTTAGAAATCTATTTTTGCAAATTTTTGCTAAGTGATTACAATAGTTTAGAAAATGCTTATTAGTCCTAAAAAGCTGTCTTACTTTATGTGAAGCATTTGTTTGGGGTAATCTAAAGATATATTTGGAATAACCCATTTAGTAATTAAAAGTCACTTAAAATTTTGATTTAAAAAGTTAAGGTAGATCACATTACAAGTTACTCAAGAGATTATAAAATGTATATAAATGGTAAGAGATCCCAAGAAGTGACTTAGCCCCTGTATTAATCTAGCTTAATTTGGCAAAATTAAGCTTAAAGGTAGGATAAATATTCCTTTCATTTTATTCTAGTTAATGAAAGATAAATCCCTCTTAAAGGTAATGACTTAATTTAGATGAAAAGCCAAGACAAGTAATGAAGGGATGTTTAGCACATGATTTTTTGGATCATCCCCAATCTTGCTTTCTAGATAATCCTAGATAAAGATCCTGCAAGATAGAGAAAATGTAAGAGGGCATTGGGGGTGGTCCAGGCACGGGCACTCCAATACTCAAGTCAGTAAGAGACCTCAGTAGGGGGTTTGAATAGTCAAGAGAGGTTATTCAAGAGAGTGCATGCCTGATGTATTTATAGTCAATCATGAGAAATATACTCATGCAAAGATATATGCAATATGTATGTAGATGAGATGAAGATTCCTATCTAGAGGAGGATTCCAAGGAAATACTGTAACACCTAGGGTGTTAAAAATGAAGAAAATCTTTCATAAGTCATCATATTGGGTTAAGATGTGCATGAACATATCAAGTTTTGATGATAATTATTATGAAATTTAATGTATATGATGGTTAAATGATCTTATACTTATTCAATTGAGGGGAATAAATATGTAATTTAATGTTGTATCTATGTGAAAAATGTCATGGTTAAAAGAAATATGGGGAAAAGGAATGGTACGAAGTGGAGAAATAACAGAAAAGATGGGGCAGCAGTGCCCAAATCTAGTGTTACAGTGCCATTCACAAAATGGGCATAATGGATAGCTAGTAGGATTTGGGCCGTAGTGCTGGCATGATGGACGGCTAGTAGGTCTGGCGCCGCTATGTTGGGATTGGTGGGTGAGGCGATGGCATCTCTTTAAATAACCAATCACCCCTTCTTCTTCCCCATTCACCCATTTTGTTTCCACGCCCAAGCCCCATGTTTCCACACCCCATTTTGGCTTGATTTTAACTAGAGAAAACATTGTTTGAATGTTTAATCCATCATCCATACACCCAAACTTAAACTGTGGCCTGTTTGAATGGTGGAAGGGGAGAGAAAACCCTGTTAGCTATGATTCATGGAGGGTCCTTGATGAATTGGGGTTGAATTCTTGTTCTAAGGTGGAAGTCATGCACAAAATTGATGGTAAGTTATTTTTCCCAAGTAATATTATGATTTATGCCTTGTTAGGGTTTTATTCAAGTCGTGAATAGTAATTTGGAGAGGAATTTCATGCTATATGTGTGGAATTCATGGAGGAATTGATTACTTGGTTAATTGCAGTGTTTTGGGACTTATTGAAGGGTGAGGAATCTGATTTTTATCACTATCCATGAAGTGGATAGCTACCTAATTGGAGGTTGGAAAGGGCCTCTCGCATATAAAGTGTTTAGGCAACAAATTGATTGAAATGAAGGGTTAATTGGCTTGCTATTAAGGTCTATTAATTGTTAATTATATTGACTAATGGTTATATGTTGTGGGAAATGAAATTCTTTTGATGAACCTTGTTGAAAAATTATAAATTATGTGATGCCTATAAGATGTTTGATGAAATGCCTCAATGAGAAACAAGGTGTGTAACAACCCTTAATCATCTATTAAGTAGGCATCAAAATAGAATGTGGAATGCATGTAATGTAGGTAATCAAAGTTGTGTAGTAATATTAATGACATAAGAGAGGAAATTATATTTGAAATACACTAAAAAGTCATTCCATGAACAGATGGTGATATGGTTAGATCATGGCCTCTAGAAATTTTAATTCACTGGCTTGATATAAGTTTCCTTTGTAAGTGAATAGAATTGTTGTATGTGTAGAACCATTGAGCAGAATGAGAAGGCATGAAACTCGAGAAGTTGTAAGATGATTCTTCACTAAGGTAAGCATTCTCTTTTCTATTTGAATGTATTCCTGGACGAGAATAATAATTATCCCATGTTTTGTACATGGGCATGTATGAGTGGATGGGATAGTGGATATCCTGTGTTTTTCTAAAGGTTGATGTTTATTATATTTTGTGTATGCATCTGTGAAAGGTTGAGGATGACCAGCATCCCTTGATTTGCATTGAGGGGTGTTTAACTTATGACGTGGATGTGTGGTTTATTAGGGATATTGGATATCCCATGAATCTTTGTTGTGATGTATGGATTGTGGGAAATAGCTTATGTCCCATAATCATTCTTGAAATTTTAGATGTGTGACTATGTGAAATGTTGGGAATAATGTATATCCCATAATCTTGTTTCTTTTATATGTAAATTGATAGATTTATGGAGATAAGGAATATCCCATGATTATTCTTTCTATTGTAAATGAGGGGAAGTGTAGTTGGATCGTGATAATGAATATCTTGAGAGTTGCATTGGATGTTGTCTATTATGTTCTATGAATTCGTATGTTGATGGAATGGGAAATACTCCAAAATGGTGTATATGAGCATGGTAAATGAATTTCTTTTAATATACTATTTGAATGGATGTGATATAATATATTTTATGCTTGTATGGCATATTTATGATATATTGTGCCTAAATGACACAATTATGATGTGCCCAGAATGACCTAGACTTGATACGATTGCCTAGATGGCACGACTACGATATTATATGCCTAAATAGTGTAGAATGTATATTGGAATAATGAAGACTTGAGTCTCATTAGTAGATGCTTATGATTGCATTGTCATGTATTTATTTAGGTTATGACTTCGAATATGATGTTTCTATTTAGCCATTATTTTCTATTAAGCCTATTTACTATGTTGGCTCAAAGTCACTCTTTTGATTTGAAATTTTTAGTTAGCAGGTTAGGTCATAGAGCCCAATGGGGAGTTGATGCATGAGGTTTGGAGTGGACAATGATCTTTATATTGGACGATGATCCTTATGTTGGTATGGTGAGTTGGAGTTGGAAATTTTCCCATCATGTAGGTATTTGGAAATTTCACCAGAAATTAATTATCGATGAATTCTAAACATGTATAAGAGAAGTGTGTTAGCATGACATAGTAATAAATATTTATGACATTGTGTATGAATCTGTATTATTCCAATTATGTCTATTGCTATTATGATACGACTCTAGTTCTTGGCAGCTGTGGGTATATGTTTTATGATTTATGTCATTATTTTATAGTTATTTAAATTTTAGTTTTATTTGATAATTAAATGTGCAAGTATAGATCTTTCTATTTCAGGGTCAAATCTGTTAGATTTTTGGTATAATATTTTTCTTAAAAATGAGAAAATTATAGGATAATGTAAAAACGCATAGGCCCCTCCTTGTCTCATAAGACTGTGTAGTAGCTAAAAAAGGTATCTCATTAGAATTGGAATCTTATGTGGCATGGTGTCGGCTAGATGAAGGGTACCTATGTTAGAGTTCCCTAAAACCAGTCCCCCTTAAGGAAACGTGGTGGAAACTATTTTCTGAATTACTTGATCTTTTGCGCATACTTCAATGCTTCTGCATGTTTCTATTTGAATAGTACTTCCGAGATGCGGTAAGTATAATAAATGATGCAATGCTTAACTTTTTTGGAGCTATGTAGCAACTTCATTTTAAATGACTTTTACTCCTACAAAAGAGATGTGACTAGGAGATTTCCAAAACATAGATATTCATGAGGCCAATCGAAAAGGTGTTGATGAGGATATGTAAAATGTATTGAGAAATATAACTAAAAAATATTATTATTTTACCACATTTATTTTCAACTCTATTGAACCAATCATTCTTATAAACGACTTGTAAAATTGACATCTTCGCTCTTCCTACAAGGTAAGAAATACAATGGTTGGGGAACTGGCTACTCTGTAGAGTGTCCCTTCTGCTCTATAGAACTGAAACTTGACAACTTTGAATAGTGCATCATTTGGCTTGCTCTCAGGAATCGGAACTTGATGGCTTTAGAGAGCATATCCTTTAGCTCCATGAGCTAAATAGGATGACCTTAAAAGGTGTCCTTCAGTTCTGTGAAACTAGATCTTGACGACTTTGAGTATTGCATCCTTTGGCCCCATGAGCTAAATAAGATGACCTTAAAAGGTGCATCATTTGGTTTTGTGGAACCAAATATTAACAACTTTAAGCAATGCATCCTTTGGCTCTATGAGCTAGATAGGACGTAGGACGACCTTAAAAGGTGCATCCTTTGGTTCCTTGAAACTAGATCTTAACGACTCCGTAGAATTTGCACATTTTTGTTTCTTGCTTCAAATTCTGTTAGGAGTAATAGTAGAACATGTAGAACATGAAAATTTAGTGAATAATTGACATATAGTGAGTTAAGGAGAGTTTTACTGATAATACATGCTTAGATTTTCAAGCTTTTGGAATATTTCTTTCATTGACTTTGTAGTTGATAAGCTTTGTAGTTGATAAGCCTTATTGTTTAGGGCCTTGTTGTTGATCCCGTTGAAGATAAGTAGCTAAAACATTGCAGATATCGTATTCAATCTTCTTAGGTGTAATCTAAAATTTCTAATGAAAGCTATTGTATAATCAATATTTTTATTAAAATTTTTAATTTTAGATATTCATAGTCATAAATAATAATCATAGATTGAACAATATTCATCTAATCATAATAAATGGGTAAATAAATTGGATAGCACCTGGATATCTTGATTCATTAGTTTCAAATAATGAATAATATTGGATTTACCTTTCATGGTAACCTATAATATTAGAAATTCAGATCTATCCTTCATGGCAACTTATAATTTTAGAAATATCGGATCCGCCTCTCGGGAATATATAATATAAGCTCATAAATACTAGATCTATCACTTAGGAATATATAATGCAAGTTTAGAAATACTGAATTCGCAGCTTAGGAATATATAATGCAATTTCAGAAATGTCAAATCTACCTCTTGGGAATATGATGAAATTTTAGAAACAACGGACCCACCTTTCTCGATAACTTGTGATATTAGAAATACCGAATTCATCCTTCTACAACAACCTATAATATTAGAAATACCAAATCCGTTCTTCCGTGGCAACCAATAATATTAGAAATAATATATCTGTCCTTCATAGCAACCTATAATTTTAGAAATATTGGATCTGCCCTTCATGGCAACTTGCAATTTAGAAATACTGGACTGTCCTTCATGACAACTTGTAATTTTAGAAATACTGAATTTATCTTTCATGACAACTAGCAATATGAGAATTATCATATCTATCCTTCATGGCAACCTACAATTTTAAAAATACTAAATCTGTCCTTCATGATAACCTAACATGTGAGGATTAATTCTCTTTCCAAAAAGGAGAAAAAAGGTACTATTTACTTTGACTTTGCTACTTCTTAGATAACTCATCGGGCCATGGCAAGGAACAAAGGTAGTCTCATGTGGTTTAAACACCAAGATGGTGGGCGGACAGAATTTGATCTCATACAAGGGATTGCATGGCCTTCCCTAGCGGGTTGAAAACATTGCTCGTATGTGGACAAGAGGGAAGTGTGCGAGGAAGAGAAATGAGCAAAGCGTTTCCCACAGACGACACTAATGTTTAGGTCATCCCCGAACCTTCTCTCTAGATAATCCTAAATAAAGATCCTATAAGATAAAAAAAAAATATCAGAGGGCGTCAAGGGTGGTCTCGGCATGGGCACTTCAACACTAAAGTCAGTAAGGTACCTTAATAGGGGGTGTGAATAGTAAAGAGAGCTTATTTAAGAGAGTGCATACCCGATGTATTTATGATCGAGTACAAGAAATATAAGCACACAGGGATATACAAAATTTGTAAGTAGATGGGATGAGGATTCCTATCTAGGGGAGGATTCCAGGAAAATTCGCATCCCTCCTTATCTCACGAGACTGCTTAGTAGCTGGAAAAGGTATCTAATTAGAATTGAGATTTAATGTGGCATGATTTCAGCTAGATAAAGGGTATCTGTATTAGAGTTTCCTAACATGAATATGTGAAAAAGGGATGCTCAAATTCAAGTTTAAAGTTATGCAAAGCTGATTATTTAAGTGAATAGTCACTAATTATGATTTGCTTTGACTAATAACATTCAAAGTAGATTATCTATATCTGTGAAGATGAATAGAAAATTAACTAAATGATTCAACATGCAATTTCATACTAATCATGAAAGAGGTAGTGATTCTAAATTATTATATTGATAACCAAAGTGGAGTATTTAAAAATAAAATTAAGGAGAATTGATTTGATTTAGAGTTGATAAAGTAAACGGTAGATAAATAAGGCATTGATTATAAAAATTTATTAAGAAATAGGCTCCAAGTGATGAAAATGCACTCTTGAAGTGCATAAATGAACCAATTGTAACATAGCCAATAACATGAGAATACCTAAAGGCCAAAGCAATATAGACAATAAATAGAAAATGATGTTAAGTAATATAATTTAAATACAAATATAATGGCCTTGATGAAGGCATTAAAAGTTAATATAAGTGATCAGAAGGCTAGATGCATTGAACTCTAGAGGTTAAAACCAAAATTATCCTATTAAAATAAGTCTTTCACTATAAGAGAACCCTTCGAAACCTAAAAACAAGGTTTTAAGACCCGATACATAAGTTTCAAAAATACTAGAAGGTCATAGGCCTTAAGATGGAAAATAAAGGGGTAAACATAAATATACACACACAAAAGCAATATAAATTAGTGTTTTGAAAATAGAATTAGACCACCCAATTTAACCATAAACCATGAAGGTAGCAATCCGATCTAGGTTTGGTTCTTTTATTTTTAAGAAAATCGTCTAAGTCATTGGAACCAGATGGTTGGATCATGAAAATTGGTTCAACCATGGTTCGGTCCAAGCTATTTTAAAAAAATAAAAAAAGTCACAAGGCATGCACCCGCATGCTTGCCCATGCCCAAATCCCATTCCTGAATCACTTATTGCCCTAACATTTCCCCCTTCTTGCTCACTCCCTTATTCATCTCCCTCCCGCAGTGACCACATCGACAATTGGTTGCCATTGTCAGTTGTTAACACATGGAAATCCATCTCCTCCTTGCTCTCGCCCGTCCTTGTTACCCTCTGGCCTTTCCTACTCCATCTCACGAAAACCTAACCATCATAAGCTCTGCCATTGCATGATTTTACGATTGCCATTGATGTTCACCACTTGTTAGCCATTATCACACGAAACCCATCTCATCCCTGCTTCCCTCCAACCTTCCCTACTCCATCTCCTTTTTCCCCATCATGAAATCCCAACAGTTAGGAGTTCTACTACTACTAGATTTTAGCATCATTGTCGGTATTCATCACTTGCCAGCCTATTCTGATAATCGACAATAGTTACAATAGAAAAACCCACCATCCATTTTATCCTATTGTCTCTCTCTCTCTCTCTCTCTCTCTCTCTCTCTCTCCCTACTCCCGCCCCTGCTTCATCTCCCTCTCATAGTTTCACAATCGTGTCATAGTTACCATCCCCATCAGCTAGTTGCCACTTGCGAACATATTTTGACAACCAGTAGCCCCTTGCTAACCTATTTCAACAACCAACAGCAAGTATAACACCCTAACTCAACTGGGATTAGAAGGTGAAGGGGCTATTTTTTTTTTACCTTTTATCTTCCATTTACAAATTCTTGTATCACTAGTGATTGATCATTTTGAGAACCAAACTCTAGCAATTCTATGATAGTAAAGGCATTCCCCAATAGAACCATCTCTAGGTCAGGGACTTGTGTGGAGACATGAAGGGAATGATAGTGGTAACCTTGATTCTCCCTATTTCATAAGACTGGATTAAAAGTTAGGCCAACTTGTTTAGGTTGTGGATTGGATTGAATTATTGTGTGGTAGTGTGGGTTGGAATTAAAATTTGAAATGCAATGTGATTAAATTGGAATGTTGTGTGTTTGGCTTGAAAATATGATGACATTTTTTAGGTAATTAGTAATTATCTTGCTTGTATAATTGTGTTTCATGTTTTATTCTTTCATCAATTTCAATCTTTGATGTCCATTGGTCATGGTTTAATTGATGAAAGAATAAAACATGAAACACAAGTTCTACATCTAATACTGTAGTCTGGTGCATGAAGGGGAAGAAATGATATAGTATAGAATCATGTTCAAGATATTAAGAAGGGAAAATATAAATGTTTATATCATGGAAGAGTATTTAGTGGTGGAGGAATTCACCAAATGAAGAAACATTTGGTAAAAGTAAAAGGTGATATTGGACTTGAAAAGAGGTACCACATAATGTGCAACAACAAATTAAAACTAACTTAGATGGAATTATTTCTCAAAAAAGCCAAAAGAATAACTTTAATCTTCCTCAGGATAATTCATTTGCAACACTAGAGACCATTCATGAAGATGTTGAAAAGATTCAAAGTATTGAGAAGATATGGTAAGGGTGCTTCAAAAAAATTGAAATGGGTGAATACATATTTTTCATTTCAATCTAAAGGAGTAAAATCAATTATAAAGTGTGCAATGGCTGGTAAAGATGTCATTGATCGAGTACATGACTCGATAGGACGATGGTTCTTTCATGCTTTTATTCCATTTATGCAGTTAACTGTCCTTATTTTCAAGAGATAGTTGATAATATGATGTCCATTGGTCATGGTTTTAAAATTCCTTCATATCATGATATGTGTGGGTTTGCTTTGAAAAGAAATTATGAAGAAATTAAGCAGGTTATTGACTCTTACAAAGAAAAATGGAAAGAGTATGGGTGCACTATCATGATCGATGGATGGACAGATCGAAGGAAAATAACATTGATAAACTTTCTTATTTATTGTTCTAAAGGGACTATTTTTCTTAAATCTATTGATGCATCTAATCATATTAAAACTGTAGAAACACTTTGTGAATTATTTAAAGAAGTGGTAGCTGAAGTGGGTGCAAAATATATAGTTTAGTTGGTGACCAACAATGCAACTAATTACAAGTTGGCGGGCGAACTTTTGAAATATAGATATCTGCAAATTGTTTAGACATCATATGTTGTACATTGTGTGGATTTAATGTTAGCAGACATTGTAAAGATGGATATGGTGGCTAGGGTGATTGATGAAGTTTGATCCATTAGCACTTTTATATAATCACAAATTTTCTCTTATTTTCTTGCAATTCAAAGTCTCTTAAGGTGCAAGGATAGACTATGAGCCATGGTCATTAGTAAGGAATGGGAATAAAGAAAGTGGCATAATAATCAAAAGGTGAAGGTCGTCATTAATTTAATACTTTCTTCTATATTTTGGAAGTGATGTGAGGTAATTATAGCTGCATTTGAGCCACTTGGCCATGTTTTAAGGATGGTTGATAGTGATGAAAGGCCTTCCATGGGATAAATTTATAAAAGTATGCGTAAAGCAAAAAAAGCTGTGGAAAAGACTTTTAAGAAGCTGTAAATGGATTGCAGTTCCGTGATGCACATAATTGGTTCTCATTAGGAGAATCAACTCCATCATCCTCTTCATCTAGCAGGTTATTATTTCAATCCAATGTTATTATACTATGCTGACCGAGAAGACAAATATTATACATGGGGTGGAGTCCTTGAAGTTGTTGAAATGATGAATATAGGAAAAGTTTCCATTCAAGTTGATCTTAACAAGGATGCAAGAATGTATAGTGATGCTAAAGGAGACTTTTGGGAGGCCAAATATATAGCAACACATTATTCTTTGGATTGGGGTATTATAAATTTATTTTATAAAGTTTTTCTTTTCAAAGTATTATCTTTAATATCTTATAACATGATATAATGATATATTATTTGTAGCTCTTTGGTGGGAGTCTTATGGATGTAGTGCTCCAAAATTACAAATGGTTGCTATTAAAGTTTTAAGCCAAACTTGTAGCTCATCTAGCTGTGAGCGGAATTGGTCTACTTTTGAACATATATGTACAAAAAGCAAAACCGATTAGAGCACCAAAGGTAAATGATCTTATATATGTTCATTACAATTTATGTTTGCTAGAGAGGTAAGATAATTTTAAAGTACTTTATGATTAATTATTTATTTTTCTTATTTTCAAATAATTGCCCATTACTAGGAAAAGAAAAAAGAAGATTGGCTTTGATCCTATATCTTTGGATAATATAGATGTGCTAGAAGATTGAATAATGGAGTCTGAGCCTCCCTTACTTTCTGAAGATGATGTTGAGACATGGATGCAAAAGGACCAACCACAATCTTCATAAACTACACTAGAAAATGAAGAAATTGGCATTTTTTAAATAACTTTGATATAATAAATTTTTTATTACTTTTATAACTAATGAATTGCAACATCTAATATTTATATTTTAATATTTATTTCTACAATTTATGTTGATTCGAGATGATCCATAAGGACTGGAACAAAGTAAAGAGATTCACGAAAGAGTTGAAGATTTATTTTGATATTTTAGATTGAATGTAATTGTAACTTTTGAGATACTTGATAAGAACTTTGAAAGTTTAAACTATATCGAGATGGTTGTTAGATTGAATACATTTCATATTTTAAATTTTAAAGTTTTAAACTATAACAATATTTGAGTTTTATTTAAATAATGATCATATTGTGCTAATTGAACTTGTAGTCTTATAGCATTACATATTTGCCAATTGTGATTTTTTTGTTAAAGTAGAAGATTTTAATATTAAATATTATACTCTTTTTAGTCTTTTTGATGTGTTTTATAATTGTATTTATGTTAATATATTATAATTTTATTTTAGGTATATTATCAATTCAAATTAAATATAGAAGAATAAAGAAAGATTTGCTTATGACCTATTTCAAGTTAGTTGATTCTTTTTAAATTTTTAAATATTTTGTTAGATTTATTTCTAAAATTTGTATAATTGTATTATTAGTTCATCATTATAGTCTATAAAGTCATTTATTTTTAATTGTTATATGCATATTAGGTTCTTATATGGTGTATAACTATTATTATATGTTTTAAAGGTAATATATAATTATTCATATCATATATAATTATATACTTAATTATACTTTTTAAAAAAATTAAAAATCTTTAAATAATTATTACATTATAATTATTTTATGTGATATCATGGTTTAAACTTATTTGAACCAATGATTCAACTAGTCAAACCTGAACTGGATATAAAAAACGGTCCACGTCACAGTTCTGTTCTGACAAGATTAATATAAATAGAACAATCAAAATATTTGATAAGCCTTATTGATATTATATTTTAATATTCTTGGGAAAACAAGAGAGAAAAGAAACAAGGTTCCAATAACAAAAGACCATTATGAAATCTAGTAGCTTTCACACAGTGAAAATAATAGAAAGTGTAAGTAAACTATAACTTAAATTATTTCTAAAAGCATTTTTAAGTTGCATGTTTCTTGCAAAATATTATTTCATATACTTTATTTAAATGGTTCTTGTTATGAAAAGCTTGTATGTTATATAGTATTGGATTTTCCTTGGAATACAAAGCATGCATCGATTTTAATGAGTTATGTAAAAATCAAATGTCTACATTTCTATCATGTTTTATGATTTTCTATTGGATTTTATGAGTTGCATAAGTATGAGTGATTGCTTGAGTTGGGCTTGTTGTGTGATTAGATAGTCAAATTAGGTCACTGCTGATGTGATCACTGATTTTGAGACTACATGGATGATTTGGAAAGTTTACTACGGGTGTATCATGGCCACATCGAGTGTAAATTTTTAATGAGAATGTCCAATTAGAGGCATGCATGAGATAATTTCATGTTTGATGATATAAGCATGATTTTCTTGTATTTTAAAAAGTCAAAATGATTATATAGTTATTGAATCTTAAACTAATTTAAAATATATTTAAAGGAAAAGCTATTTACTTACTGAGTTGTAAAGCTTATACCTATTTTATTTTAGTATTTAAGCAAGAAAGTGGTCCTCACATGATACCAGGAACTAAAAAGAAAAGAAGAGTCAAATAAAAGGCATAGCGAATCTATGGAATTGTTAAATTTTTTAATTTGGAGGTAAAGATGTTGTTTATGTACTTAACAAACATGGTTGAAAGATTTATATATGTCTTGATGTGTGAATGATAGTAATAATTCAATAGATTTCTTTAAACTATTTAATTTTACTTCCTTAACTTCTATGGGTGTAAGTCGGATGAGTTCGATATGGGTTTGACCAATCCTAACCCTAACCCTCACTTTTATAATCTTTTCCCAACCCTAATGTTAACCATCACTTTTATAACATTTTTTCAACCCTAACCCTAACCCTACATGTGCAAGTTGACTTCGGGTTTGGGTTCGAGTTGAAAGACCTTTCTTTTTAAGTAAAAATGTACTTAGTCCATATCTGACATGTTTCTTCATTATTTTTTTCTTTGCCTTCAGTAATAGTACCATCCTTTGTCAAATGACTGTTGGACATCCAAACTATTCATTCATTTGTTGAATAAAGTCAAAATCCTATAAAAAATAAGAAAAGAAAACAAAAATAATAGTATTGGAAGGTGGAGGAATCTCATGACTAGTGGTTTGGTCATGATCTTAGTTTCATAGGATCTTGATTCATTATACAATGTTATTATTATATTGTTCATTTGGATTTATTTTCATCAATTAAAGGATTTTCTACAAGTCCTATTTCTACGTACAGGTCGTTCTAAACAATGTCACTCAAGAGATAGACAATCTAGTTCTGAGAGACCGTGCATATATATATTGGCACTACTTTCAATTAACCCTAAGTTATGGTTTTGAGTATTTTTGGTAAATGTAGTTTGTAGTATCCTTTGATTACATCTAAAAAGTTTCTTGCCTTTATCTCAAGCAATAAAAGATGTTATGCTCATTCACATATAGACCATTGTTACTAGTGCATTTTTTTTTATAATGAAGGAGTGCGGGTTTGTATTCTAGTTCGGGCGAGTTACCTGACCCCCTTCCCGCCCCTAACCCAAGTAGGTATGGGTTTGAGTGCAGGTTAGGGTTCAAATTGAAAAATGCCTTCCCAACACTACCTGAAATTCGGAGTCAAGCAATCGGGTTCGGGTTGAACCCACCCTGACTTACACCCCCATTAACTTCTAATAGAATAGATCTTGGAATTGAATAGGTATTCGGGTCTCCCAGCCAACCATAATTTTAAGGACATGCTTTGGTAACCTATCAATTATCCTAGTTACTGGGGAGACTCTGCCAAAATTTAAACCTGATAAATGAGTGACAAATTTTAGTTACAATGATGTCCTTGCTGTTGATCCCTTAGTTAGGCTTAACTTAAGAGGGGATGGGGTAAATTGGGTTTATAAAATTTTCTAAATCTTTTCAAACCACTATTGATTTAAATCCCTCTTCTTAAATTATTTGTTGTAAAATAACAGGTATTAAGCAAATTAATCAAGCACAGAAAGTAGGCGTGATATATAGTAGTTTAAAATAACTTCTCTACTTCACTCTTCCAAGCATACACCCTTATGCCTTGGGTTCCACTAGCTCAATGATAGATACAAACAAATGTCAATAATAATGTTGGGGGTCTAAATACACTTTAATAAGGCCACTGTAAGTCTCAGCTCCAATAATAATCTTGTTCTTCATGAGCTTGGTCTCCAATACCAACCCATAGTAAGATAATAAAGAATATTGAGAGAAGAATAAGTTATGCTTTTGTAATGTTTCTTTAAAACACAAAGGAAGCTTTAAAATACTTAAAAGCATAGTTTAATTAAATAAAGTCTTCACTTTTTGTTAGTGAGAGCCTTGAATGCTAAATTTATGAAGTTTAGTGTTTGAAGCGAGAGGATTTGAAAGTAAGGGCTTACTGACTGCTCACAACAACTTATTAAACATTCTTTCATTACTCCTTTTATAGATTTTCTTGAAATTCATCCATTAGAGGTCATTTGGGTGCATTTAATGCATTGGAAGATTTGAAAATTATGACCATTACAATCATCAGGCATGGCAAGCAGATATGGTATTTGGCTGCTAATCGCAAGCGGTTGGCCAGGTGGCTTGCATGCAACTATAGTCCTTCTTTCTTGAAAATCCTTTTAGCTATCTTAGTAGAACGTGGCAAGTGAATCCCAGGTAGCTAGGTTATTTGGTTGCACTCCTCAGGTGGTAGCATAAGAGGCTTAGATGAGGCAGCGATGGGCAAAAGCACCTTGCATTCGGTTATTCGTGTGTGTTGTGCAATTGTAGGTTGCTAAAACTCCCTAGGTGATTTCCAAGTGGGTGGGACTAATTGGCTGTGACACCATAGGCTATTTTGGCAGGCAGCTGCCATTTGATTGCTAGGGTCCAATGATAAGGTATCTTGCTGGAATCCCTTAGGCGACTAAAAATTCATTTGTGATATAAACTTATAGTTTCTACACTTTTAAATTTCATTAACATTAATAATATTTACACCATTAGTTATATGGTTTCATTAGCCCTTATAATATGATAATCTTATGCAAAATACGTTTTTCATAAGAATTCCTTTTAAAAAGAACATATAGAGGAGTTAAGAGACCTCTATAGAAAACTCTTAAGCACATCTTATGGAATAGGGGAATTCAATCCTGACTAGAGGAATCCTATAGACCTTTGTAGAGGTCGTTGGAACTACAGACCTCTCGAATATGATTTTCGCATACTACAGAGAAATCTATAGAAGTCTATAGGCATCTTTAAATTCACTTATATTTGAACAAAGAAAATCTACTAGAATCAAAGGAATTGCTACAACCTCTGTATTTTTTTTTAATCATCAAAATATGATAATCTTAGTTAATTGCAGGTTGGAGTATTACAGGTATCAGTAGTTATTCCGTGCATAGAAGTTTTATTACAATAGTTGAACTAAGGCATCATAATGATAAACAAGGTTATGAGTGAGAGTTGAGAGTAAAAATGACATATTTTTCAAGTGATTGTAAAAACAAAGTTAATACTTACTCAATTTAAAAAAGAAATAACAAAAATCATGATTCAAGGATAAGTTATACAAAAGTTGAATAAAAAACAATCCAAACACACTTATAATCATTAAGATGGAGAATTCTAAAGCTTAAAAATTAAGTTCAAGGCATTTTCAGATGATAGAGGATGCCATTAAGGATGCTCCAAGATGTTCCCTCAAGCAACGAAGATTTGTGGAAGCCTTTGAAACAAGTTTAGGCCATTGAAAGACTATAAAGAAAGTAACAAAAGAAGCATAACACTAATAAAAGTCTATCATACTAGTCATTGGAAGTAGGTAAATATGCCAAAGATGAAAGAGGAAGTAATAGAAGATATATGAACACGATATAGATCTGTCACACTCTCTGAATAGTTACCCACTTCACACTAAGTGGACAAAGGAAGTGAAAGATGAAGCAGCAGAGGTCTATTATAATCTCTGTAAAGATAAGGAACATTAGAGACAGTGAGAAAGGAAGTAATAGAGAAATAGGCTTTATTTGTAAGCTAATAGAGGATATAACAAACTTCCCAATGATCAGGTTTAGCAACTTGTTGAAAAGTTGTAACTTCTATCTTTCACCTACCTTGCCTCAAATGGTCAAAAATCACTCCAAGGCCTATAAATACGAGTTCCTTTGAAAAGTTTAAAGATTTTTTTCTTTTATTATGCATTTACAAGAGAAATTTATGTTTCTAACTGCTTCCAAAGTGTATTCACTCTATTGTACTCCAAAGTTTCAATTAAGTTTCAAGCTACATTAGTTCTAACTCAAGAGCATGAAGCATTACGTTTCTAATTGAGTAGTCTTTACTTTCAGGCTTTTATTGTGTACCTATTAGCCTACTAAGAGGTATTTTTTGTACTAATTTTACTTTCTCATTCTTTGAGAGTTGTGAGTTTTGCAATTTAGGAAATACTTACAAATGATTATATTGTACTAATTAGTTGGTGAACTTTGTGAAACCAATGTTATTTAGGAAATTTGCTCATTATTTTCTCTTTTTATCTATGAGTATTCTAAGAGTATTTTTGAAGTTATTGTATACGTTAGCAGCAAAATGAAATGTGTTTTAATGTGGTTGTAAAATGTGTTTCAATTCATTCATTCATTTATTTTATTTTAATTTATCTCATTTTATTCCCACCTAATCTACTCAACGCTGATGCCTTCTCTGATTTTTTTTTTGTTTAAAATGCCTATTTAAGAAGATTCAAAATTTTACGTAGAATATATAATATATATTTGAATCGCTTTCCCATAACCAAGCTACCAAAATTTTTAAGTGGATGATATTTATTATTAAATATTTTGTTGGTTTATCGTTGCCCCGCGAAACATCCTGCTGCGGCTGTAGTCGAACGGTTGATGGCGGCCACGTTGCTTCGTTCCACCTTTCATTTCCTACCCAAAACGCCGTCGTCTCTAATCCTTTTTACCCCCAAGCCCTGCTCCACTCAAAGCTTCCCCACTGCTCGACCCCCCAGCCACCGGACCGGATCCGTAGGCGCGTCCTCTCCTACCGATTGGCCCTTCGAGCGGCGCATGCAAGAAGCCATCCATGTCCTGGACCTCATGGAAACCGATGGCGTGTCTCCCGAACCATCGCACTTCTGCATGCTTCTCCAGAGCTGCGCTGAGGAGGAAAACATCAGCATTGGAAAAGTGATCCACGAGAGAATCTTGGAATCCAATCTACAGCACGATCTCTTCGTGGCAAACAATCTAATCTACATGTATGCTAAGTGTGGGTGCTTGGAAGTTGCTCGCCAGTTGTTCGATGAAATGCCGAGTAGAAATATCGTTTCTTGGACTAGCATAATTTCTGCATATAGCCAATCGAATTTACCCCGTGAATCACTACGGCTGTATCGTCTGATGAAATCCGATGGCAGATTCAGTCCTAATGCCTTCACTTACTCTATTGCATTGAATTCTTGTCGGAAGGTGGGTGATCTGAAGATGGGTGTTGAAATTCATAAGGATGTTGTGAGAGACGGATGTGAATCTGATGTCTTCATTGTGACTGCGCTGATCGACATGTACTCAAAATGTGGTCGAATTGAGGACGCACGTGCTGTCTTTAATAAAATGAGTGAACCGTCAGCTGCAGCTTTTACTGCAATGATAGAAGGTTTCAATGCGAATAACCAAGCTAAGGAGGCGATGAGTCTGATTCGGAGGATCCTACTAAAGGATCGGGGCATGGAGATTGCAAAGGAGGTGGGTTTTCCTTGCATGATCAGGGCCTGTATTTTGGAACTGGCCCTCAGACAGGGGCGAGAGATTCATGCTCATTTTATCAAACTAGGATACCAGCCAGGGGCAAACACAATAACTAGTTTCATCTTGTTGTATGAAAAATGCGACAAACTGGAAATTGCTCGACATCTCTTTAATGAGTTGTTGGTAAAGGATGTACGTTTGTGGGGCAGAATGATTTCAGGACATGTGAGAAAAAGTTTACATCGGGAGGCTTTGGAGCTTTATGGGGAGATGGTGACTGCGGAAGTGGAGCCAAGTCAGTTTGTGCTTTCCCAGGTTCTTCGTGCTTGTGTTGCTTTGTATGCTCTAGAAGAAGGGAAAGAGATACATGCTCGAGCAAGTAAAGCTGGTTATCGACTATCTGATGCCTCTATAGCAGCTAACCTTGTGAAGCTGTATGCTAGGTGTGGGGAGTTTGAAGAAGCTAATAGGTTGAAGAAAATGAGAAGATAAAAGTCAAGGATAAAGCTGCTAACTTGGGTGTTGTAAAGGATCATGCAATAATTCCGCCTTGCCTGAGCTATGAAAAACCAGATGACTTAAATTTAAGAGGTTGATTCACATCATTACAATGTATCCAATTTCCTATTCTGGCACTCCAGAAGGGCACAACACTAGAATGAGGAAGATGCATTTGGATGTACCATAGAATTGAAATTCAATCAACTAGTAAATGAACTTAAAATAATTGTATTCTTCTTACCTTCGCATTCAATGGTGTTTGAACTCCAGCTTGCAATCAGGTTAGTGACGAAATGCTACTTCTGGTTGACTTCAGATTCAATTCACTGGTGTGTAGGATCATGAAATGAAGAAAACAAGAAAAGAAATTACAAACCGTGATTAGTCTGAGCTCTGCACAGCAGCGTTCTGTTTGCCGTATAGATGAACCGTCGGTTACAACCCTGTTCGTTTTCTAAGCAATGTTTTTTTTTAAGTGAAAGTGATGTTGGTAGTCTGTGTTTCATGTTGCTGTTTTCTTACCGTTTCATTACTGTGTAATTTTTTTTCTAATTAATCTTAAATTAGATGTCATGAACGTTCATGACATTTGTAGTACTAGTCTAATTTGGCGCAAACTTTTATCATTTGCCTTGATTGGTACAACCAATTGTACAGCAAACAATTGATCATCGCTCAAGGAAACACAGTGATGACAACTTGGTTATTGTGTAGAATGGAGATTGCAGGGCTTGAGCAAGTGAGAAGCCATATGGGACTGTGGTAGGCGTGCTCTCTTATATATCTCTCTTTATTTTTCGTCTTCCCCGCTAGTCTGAATGAACAGATTCTTGGACGATGATGAACTACTAACTCAGTCTACATGTTTGGACTCTCCTATTACACTACGAGAGTGTAATTCTGTCACAAAGTGAGAGAAACACGACATTTTTAGTATGGTCAATGCGCAATGGCCTACTGTGGGCTCTCCTTATACCAGATATTGAAATATCTTGGTGTTTCAATTTTTCGTGGGTAACTGAGCCCAGCCTATCTCAGCCCAGATCTTTTCTGTGTCCCGCGGGCGATTGCCCGGATGCCGAGGTCCTAGCTGGCCAGGCAAGGAAAGGTTTGTCCATGCTTCTTCATTATTATAGATCATTAGAGAATCAGCGTTGCGCCTGTAGCTCAGTGGATAGAGCGTCTGTTTCCTAAGCAGAAAGTCGTAGGTTCGACCCCTACCTGGCGCGTAATTTTTAATACTTAAGTCATAAATCTCAGCATACATTATAGTTATTATTATAGTTATTATTCTATCCAAATCATAAATCTTAGTATTTATTATGATGATTAATCTACAAGTGCAAATTATATTGTGGGTTGAGATTGTCCCAACCCTAACTTTATTTATAAAAACTCTTACCCAATCTTACATATATGGTAGGTTAGGTCGGCCTTGTCCAAACTCTAACCCTATTTTTCACCATGCAGATTGATTTTGTGTTAAGTTTATGTCAATAATTTGGGTTGACAATTCATGGAAGGTTCAAATTGTTCCAGCCTTACAAAAGAGGCTGCATGTCACAAATTATACCATCCAACTAGCTAAGTATAAATAGATGAATGACATATGAAAGTCATGTACACATAGTTCAAATGAGTTGCTAGTGTAACTGAAAAAATCACTTGAGTTATATGATTCCACCAGCTACAAGATTTCCATGACAAGTATGATTAAACATTGACTTGGAAAAAGTTTAAAAATTGTGCCAGACACCCTATCTAGTTTAACTTTTTAAGTAATAATTAAAAAAATATTACAATTAATACAAACATAGATCTAGCTAGATTATAAATATAGAAAATTAAATGATAAATCTAGATTTAAAAATATAGATCTTTAATTTACCCTAAGCTATGTCTTTTAATTTGAATTTTCATTACACAAATGGAGATCCAATGTTTGATTCATGATTAAAGCGGTGGAAATGTGTTTTGTTACATTATATTTTATAGTCAAAATATGTTGAAACCAACTGTTGAACAATAGTAAACTAATTATTGGTCCAACCATTGAGACATTAAGCAAGAGTTCTTAAATAAGCAGGAAAAGTGTGCTCCAATTGATCATGGTCTCCAACATTTTGAGATTTTGTTTCAATTTATCTTATCTGGATGAACGACATAACTTGGGGAAATAAATATAAAACATGAAATAAAAAACAATAGAAAACAGAAATAGTAAGGTCGGATCGTGAGACTAAAGCAACCAAAAAGATAAGGTTATGGTATTTTAGGGATGCATCTTATTATATTAATATTTATTATTTTATGTAGTTTGTTGAACCAAAATGATGTATGTGACGAACAACAAAGTTTTGATGATGAACAATATCATATGAGTGAACACTTATGATACTGATAGTTGTGTTTATGATATTGATAATTGTGTTCCTAAGTATTGCAGAAATAAATATAAATGATATATAAGGAAACAACTTAAATATAGTAGACAACGTATACAAGGATTACATCAGCAAGGAGGTCCACTATACTATAAGGAGATCTAAATGCACAGAAAGGATTCCATCGAAACTTTGAAAAGAAGCCACAAAACATATTTGAAGCCATATCCTCCAAGCATTTAAAAGTATCCAAATATGATTCAATCAGCTGGTCTATGCAATTAGAATACACTTTGTTGGGGATGAAATGAACGCAAACGGAAAGTCATGACCGGAACTGGTCGCCTTTGGAATGAACCAGAGGATATTCCATTATTATTGATTTCTCCTCAATTGTTTACATTTGCTGT
>JAYJMB010012272.1:0-16737 GCA_036873735.1 Pouteria campechiana
ACCTCGTCGACCATCTCTACACCTCTCCTTACTCTATCTCATAGCACGAGGACAAGAAAATTGATTTTGAATAGTTCAGGAAATGATGGTCATGATGGTCAAGCAACGTCTCGATCAAAGGTTGATAATGGTACATTAATTGAAGAAAGATGGAATCATGGTTTTCATGTGAAAAAATAAAATTATGATAAAGATAAAAGACAAGAGAGAAAGTAAAGCATTAATGATCCTAGCTTGCAAGCACATGCATTCCTTCCAATTCACTAAAACAAATAGGCTAGGATGTGTGATTATCTTACAAAATGCTAGGGATATGGTCCAAAGCCATCATTAATCCAACATTGATCTTCATCGATGATTTGAAGATTCACACAACAAAATTTTAGAAAATATTTTTAAAGAAGCTTAGAATATTAAGATGATCATTATTTAAGTGTTTTTTGGAAAAATCAAACGGTATTTCCAATTATGTTTTTGGGAAATGTATAAAAAAATAATAATAAACACCAAATGGGAATAAGATAAATTGCAAAGTCCACCCAACTAGAGGAGTCAAAAAATTGCAAACTCCTTCTAAGGTGTGGGAGTCAAACTCCTCCTAAGGGATGAGAGTCAAAGTCCTTCCAAGGCATGGAAGTCAAGCTCCTCTAAGGTGTGGGATCAAGCTTCTCCCAGGGCATGGGAGTCAAGCCTTCTCCAGGATGTGGGAGTGAAGCTCATCCTAAGACATGGGAGTGAAGCTCTTCCCAAGACGTGGGAGTCAAGCCTTCTCCCAGAACGTGGGAGTTAAGCCCTCTCCAAGACATGGGAGTCAAGCCTTCTCCAAGATGTGGGAGTCAAGCACATCCCAAGATGTGGGAGTCAAGCCCTCTCTCAGGATATGAGAGTCAAGCTCCTCCAAGGCGTGGGAGTCAAGCTTCTCCCAGGGCATGGGACTCAAGCTCTCCCAGGACATAGGAGTCAAGCCTCTTTAAGACGTGAGAGTCAATCTCCTCCCAAGGCATGGGAGTCAAGGTCCTTCCAAGGTGTGGGAGTCAAGATCCTCCAAGGCGTGGTAGTCAAGCTTCTCCCAGGACGTGAGAGTCATGTTCCAATTCTTCAAAATTTCCAAAATCCCCCACAAGTGCAACAAAGGCAAATTTTTCAAAAATGCCCAAAATGCCCCCATAGGTGCAACCAAGGCAATTTTCCAAAATTATCAAATTACCCCAGAGGCTAAAAAACTATAAATACCCCCTCTCTTGGCCTTGAAAAGAGAGATTTCTTAGAGGAGGCTTGACACCAGTGGCCTTTGGCCACTAGTAATTTCTCTAGTGCCTGAGAGCACTCCACCATGGCCTCACCATGGTACACACATGGGTCCCACCCATGTTGTGGTTATGGTGGGTACCATATGGCTAATGGACAAAAGGATAATGTCGTATTAGACATTTTAAACACATTAAAACCTATTTAAACTCTGTTTAAATCATGTAACTGCCTTATAAATCAAAAAAATAATGACATTATCTTAAATTAATTAAATACTATCATTAGCGCTAATGTCTATCATTAGGGTTAACCATGATTAGGATTAATTAACTCAAAGTGTAATTAGGCTTAATTCATGCAACTTAGATTTTTGATCTCTCATAGGTTAACGATAGAGATCACTCGCTTCTGGTTTTCCATAGGATATTAGAAAACATCACTCATCAACTCATCCAAAAGTCTAAGTCTAAGACCGAGTCACTGAGTCATGACTCACCAATTAAACCTTAGCAAACATCACTTCTCAATTCATTTAAAAGCCTAAGTTTAGGACTGAGTTACTGAGTCATGAGTCACTAAGTCACGACTCACCGAGTCAAACCTTAGCAGATATCATTCATCAAAACATTCAAATCCAGTCAGCCTAGCCCACTATTCCTAAGCTTCTCATGGGTAATTGAGAGAGCCAAGCCAAATCCAGTCATCCTGGTCCCACGTTTCCTAAGCTTCTCATGGGCAATTGAGAGAGTCAAGCCAAATTCAATCATTCTGGTCCCACTTTTCCTAAGCTTCGTATGGGCAATTGAGAAAGCTGACCTAAACCCAGTTAACCTGGCCCACTCTTCTTAAGCTTCTCATGAGCAATGAGAGAAAGCTGAACCAAACCTAAGTCACTTGTTTTCTTCTGGTCTCTTTCAGGTTTAAACATAATAGAGATCACCCAGTCTTGAGTCCTTCTAGGATATGCCAATTGGGTCACAAAACACCTACTGTATGTATGGTTTCTTACAGTCTAAAAAACAGAAATCACTTGGTCTTAATTCCACCTGGGAGAAACCAATTAAATCAAAATACTCATTCTTTAGGTTAACCCGGTGTCTAATAACCCAGTCTAAATCTGTGTCATCTTATCTGCCCATTGACTTGAGGCGATCCCTTAAATATCAAGTCATCGCAATGTGCTCGATGATCCCAAAGACAACACACATTCATTATGAGAGAGAGTGTTTTTTATTTTTGGATCTCTAAGATGCATTGTACTTTTTCTTTTAATCAAGGGTTTTCTCTCCTTATGGAGATGTAATTAGGACCACTTGTGGTCTGGGATGTGAACATACAATTTTTTTTGAAGTCATCCCACCCTTCATCTTTAAGGAAAAGTAATACTAATGTATCTTAGAGACTTTATTCTTTCATGAAACTGACTAAGCTCTTCTTTTGCTCTTTATAGATCTTTACTCATTTCTACATTCACTCAATGTCCTTTTGAAAGCTCTATCTTAATGGCACCATCGCTCGCTTTTGGATTCTTGTCAGGTGGTAGCTTCGCCATCAACACCCACACAACTTTGACAGGAGTGTTCCCCACTCCTACATTATGGTTCCGACCGGCCTGGCACCAGTCATCTATAAGAGGGATGTGACTCTAATTTCCCCCTCACCTAGAGCTACATTAGCAGCTTTTAGATCTATTCTAGCAGAATTGAAGGCTGCCCTAGCAGTTCCAGGAGTGGTTTCTACTGACTCAACCTCCTCCAACAATGAGGTTTAGAAGAAGCATAAGACGAATATGAGGTAGAAAAGGAAGGCCGTTTCCCCTCATGCTCCTAGAATCATTGGAGAGAACCTATTTTCCACACCACTTCAAATTCCTTCAAGATTAGGAGTACTCGAGTCTCTACTCCAACAAGGCAGAAGAAGGTCATAGCTCTCAACCTCCCAAAAGTCATCAAGGGGAGGTAAACACTAGTCCCTTCAATCCCAAACCTCTTGGCCCCTTTGGGAGGAATGCGCAGAACACTATTGTCAAGTGTTGTGCCTAACTTGCTAAGGGAATGTGAAGAAGGATAACAAGGAGGAAAAAATCCAAAAAGAGGTCAACCTGCCCAAGAAAAGAAAGAAGGTTGGAAGCTACCTTCCGAAAAGCATATTGTGGCAAGAAGGAGGAAACCATCTCCATCCCAAGATGAGTACTTGGGAAACAATATGTTCACTATCCTAGCAAATCTTTCCTATTCCCAAAGGAGAGAAATTGATAGGATAGGCACCCTTTAGATGTCGAGAAAGGCATGGAAGGTAGAAAAGAGAGAAAGAAGGGTTGATTCTGGTAGCCCAAAGAAAAGAGACTAGAAAAAGAGGAAGGTGCAGGTTGTTAGTATATGCACCACTTCAGTCGATGGGGACCTTTCACCTTCACCACCTAGCCCACCTCATTAGACAATCATTACGAGGTTGATGGCTAGATCCATGGTGCCTCCCCCAATATTTCATTATCTGCCAGAGAATGTCGGGAGAGAAGATCATGTATCCACATCTCCTCACCAATTGATGCATAGACATTAATTCACCTCGATGGTTACATCGTATATGGCTGAGGGAAATGTAGCTTCCAGTTCTATGAAGAAATAATGAGATGATTGGAATTACTCGATGCCAAACATCAGCAATTAAGAGAGATATATGTAAAACAGAATGTTGGCCAAACCTCCAATCCTTGCCAACCATCTAATGCTGCACACCCTCCCAACCTTCCATCTATGGGAACGGTTATGCCGCTGGGACCGTTCATCTTTAACCCACCAAGAGGGGATACCATAGGACTAGATGCCTCACCCGTCGCCTCTCCAGTTGCTTCACCTCGGCAACCACCCAATATCAATGTTTTTGCACAGCCATTTGGTTTGAGCATTCCACCACAACCGTTCGGTGTAAATGTGTATGCACAAACCATATCATATGAAACCAGATCTCATGGCACACTTAAGTGAGATGATGAATGATTGGATGGTCCAACAGTAAATAAACTTACCTTCTCAAGTGCCAAACATTTATCATCGGTCATATCTATTAGAGATTGAGAACGAGCCATTCCTATCAAGCTTCCAGATGATCCCTAACATCATCTCGCCCTCTTCAATCTTAAGATAGAAAACTATGTTGTCTGTCATAATCTTTGCTTAAGACTATTCGGCTCATCACTCAAGGGACTGGCATTCCAATGGTACTTGACGCTTCCAGCAAGGTTAGTCAAGACTTGGAATGACATGCATAACTTATTTCTGGCAAGATTCTTTGTGACTAAAAAAGATGTCACATTAGCCGACCTCTCCCTTATGAGGTAAAGGGATGACGAACCAGTAGAGGAGTTCATCTCTCACTGACAGAAGGAAGCCAGCAAATGTGAGACAACCTTAACAGAGGAGCAAAGAGTTTACCTATGCCGTAGTGGTATCAAGGTTGACCTCGCAATCCTGGTGAATGAGTAGATCACCGCATTTCGGGCGCTGGCCAATGAGGCAAGTCGAAAGGATCACTTCCTTTCCCTCTCTAGAAAGAGCAAAATTCGAGATGATAAGCAAAAAGAAAGCACTTTCCGGCTCAACAAAAAATAATCAGAAAGAAGTTAATCAAACACCTTTGTCAACACCACTGAGACTAAAACTAGTGGCAATGACAGATAGTCAAAGAAAACAAAGATCCTAGAGCCAAAATACTAGTACTTTAATGAGGAAGTGGTACCAATTTTATTGGGGCTAATTTAATCAGGGAATATAAAACTACGGGAAGCTTTGTTTCTAGTAGAGACAGATAAGGTGAACTATCCCCTATACTGTCATTACCATCGGGGCATTAATCATCCGAAAGTTAAATGCAAAATAGTAAGAAGAATAATCAACCATTGCATGAAGACTGGAATAATGACAACGAAGAAGGATGCAAAGGCAACATCCAATAACATATTGGTGAAAGAAAATTCCCAATTTAGCAGTCTAGAGCAGGAATTCAATTGTTAGTTCCCAAAAACCTTTAGCCAAGAGGCAAAAAGAAAGTCATAGATAATGACAAAAGTTGGGATCTTGTTTGCCCAAAAGACATACTAGAAGTTTCATCGATGAGATATAAGGGACAAAACCATCAGACCAAACATGCAAAGCAAAAAGAAATGGAAGAACGTCTGAAGGATTTATTCCCATATCCTAAAAGGATACACCGTTGGTCATCATGATTCCAACCATATATAATTGGGGATTACCTCTAGCTCGAGAGGCTTAAATCCTTCTACAAGAAAATGATGGGAAAAAAGAAGAAAAGAGTTAGCCTTGGTCAAGTGTGCCCAGAGCTCTCTATGCTTGGGAGATATCGCCATCACTTTCGTCAGCTACAAACGAAGTATGGACGACATTTTGCGATAATTTGCCAGACTCAGAAACTAGGAATAACCCAAGCTCTGACGAGGATAATCCATTTGAGTATTCAATAGTGGCATCTTGCTATCACATTAGCAAAGGAGATACCTCCACCAACCAACTAAACAAGAGGCAAGAACACTCTTGTAGAAGGCGCGATCTCCAAAGAGAACACCAACATTAAGATTTCACCATATTTAATGTCGGTGATTCGCTAGTCACACACCTCCTCCGCTATGATGATGAGTGCTATGGAGAAAATCTAGACCTCATAGAGATGCATAGGAATCCCCAAAAGTGAAGAAGAACTGGTTCCAAACTCCAGTAGTTTAGGGGGCGAAAGAATGGGTCCCCTTGCAAGACATGTTCCTGCTACTCTTCCTTTCCAAAAGAAAGGAGGGAATCAGGAAGTCTCTTATCAATTGGGACCAATATTATGGTAAAAACATGGCTAATTATGTTCACAAATGGAGGGATGCTGCTTAGAGCGATCCACAATGGCTTGATCGCCTAGAGGTAGAAGAAATCCATTTTTGCCTGACAAAAAGGGCTTATTTTCAACATCAGATGCCATCTAACTTCATAGAGGCCTTTGATTAAGCTAAAAAGAAGAAGATGAGGGTGAGGGATGACCCTCCAAAGGAACAAGTATTCATAAAATCTCATATTACAAGGGTTCTTGGATATCTAGATCGCATGAAAGCCCCTATTCTAACGGTAGTTCTAGAAACTAAACAAATCCGTTACTTAGGGTGACCTATGATGAAGTTATTTAAAGAAGGCTACAAGGTTGCGATTGGACATTTATTCTAGTATCAAGCCCTAGTGCGAATAATGTCCCAAAATGAGGTATATGCGATCAAGAGCTTCCCATTTGCATTGGTGGCTGGTAGCCATGCCTTAAAGTGGATCGCAACATTGCCAGCCGAATTGTTCAAATCTTGGGAAGTGTTGGCTGAAATATTTATACAAAGATATCATGACTACACTTCTTAATTCTCCAAGGCATAAGTACAAGGAATTAATCCTCTTAAAGGAGAACATATTTATGACTTTGCCTTGAGATGGTGCAATGTTCGCCTTTATTGGCCTGTGTTGTGAGAAGAAAGATGCATAATATAGGAATGCATTATCGCATTGGCAAAGACCTTTCCATTTCCAAAAGAGATACCTATTTCATTTCCTGGACTGCTCAAGCTGCTAATCCAAACCATCAGAACCTATGAAGGTATCTAGCAACATGACCAATATCATGCCAAATGAAGAGAATGCTCCACAAGAAGCATCTGAGTCACCAGAAATAGTGGCTGTATTGTGATCTAGGAAGAACACAACTCAGGACAAAGGAAAGGCACCAATGTAAGAAGAGACAGTGTTTGGAATTCCTTCTCCTCCTATTGAAGAGAGGGAAGCTTAGAACTAACAAAAAAGCCAGATTATGATGTCGTCGCTCACTTGCACATAATCCCGACAAGACTAAGCATATACGAAGCACTTCAGCTCTCTAAAGAGTCTGAGCAAGCACTCATATATGTGCTGGTAGATGAGTCCATCAAGGAATAGTACCTGGTAGAGGTTGCTAATACGGTTGAATGTAACCAAACCATCACTTTCACAGATGATGACTTATTGCTTGGAAATATAAAGCATAATCATTTGTTGTTTGTAAGTGGTAATTTATCGGGAGAAAGGATTAACTACATCATGTTGGATCCAGAATCTATGGTGAAGATTCTCTCACTCAAAGTACTAAAGTGTATCGAGATGTGCCCATCCGTTCTCAAAAGCAGCACTTTGGTGATTCAAGGCTTTAACCAAGAGATTCAGCGGACTATGGTGACTATCACCTTGAGCCTTGATATTTAAGGATTTCTCACAAAAGTCAACTTTCATGTCATCAATGTGCCAATGTCATACAACCTACTACTCAAAACGCCATGGTTGCATCAATATCAAGGGGCAGCATCCACGGTGCACCAATGTTTTAAGTTCTACCAGGACGACATAATGAAGCACATATCGGTTGATGTACGACCATTCACAATTTCAGAGACATTCTTCTTAGAAACCCAATACTATGAGCTGGCATTAAATGAACTAGAGCAGCCAAAAGAATTGGCCAAGCCGACCATGGACCAAAGGCAATAGCCATTTATTGCCAAAAGACAAGGGTCAACATCACAAAGACCCTCGTCATAAGTTGTACCTCCACAAGCGGTCTTGTTCCCAGTGGTTCCACCACAAATGTCTTCGTGCTTCAAAATTGCGACAAGCGTCTCACATGAAAACAAGTTAAAACTCACAAAAAAGCTGGAAGTGCTCCAAATAGATGACGATGATGAAGAAAGGTCATCGGTTCAGCATCTGCAATTGTTGTAGCACCAAGTCACTCCTGATTCAGCACCAGCTATGCCAATTTAGAATATATTCAACTGGAGGCCAGTTGCAAGTTCCTCAATCCACAATCTTTCACCTTTTAGGCTAGTACATTGATGCTGAGACCACTTAGAAGAGGATGTGGAAGAGGATCGGCCAGGCCATAAATAGGTAGGGGGCAAGCCATACCCCCACCAGCTGGACTTTATGAGAATCAAGTCACTAACTCTGTGCGAGCTTATACATCGCCACAACCAGCACCAGTTGAGAACACCCAGTTCCAAATCAACACTCCGGGTTCAAGGCAAACAACATCTACTCCTCCAACATTGTCATCTTCAATGCTGAGCTACTCTCAAGTAGTCTTAAAGCCAACATAGTCTTTACAATTTGAGATTAACACTAGGAGCACCAGTTAAGCAAAGCAAGAAACATCCTCCAATCTTAGCACAAAAAGTAATAAATGGGAGATTGGAGGAGGAAAATTAAACTCCATGTTGGTTGAGTACAATTGGCCATTGACTCAATTGGCCGAGTCAGAAATCATTCAGGGCAAAGAACCTGAACCGCAATCCCAAGTGGAAAAAGGAAGATTAATATTTAAGGAAATGAGCTTGCCCTATGGAGAATGTTGTACTTCTGATCTTTTCCCCAAGAAATTTTTGTCTGCTAAAAATTTTTAGAAATTTAGTAAGGGGTGCAGAAGGATGATTGACCTCTTTGGCATTTATCTTGATGAACCCTATATGTCGGTAACTGGTTTGCACATCCCGGTTCCAACCAAAGCAAACTTAAAGGGTCTCCGGTATCCAGGAGATCAACCAGGTCTTAATGCGAACGATGATATTACCGTGGACAATGATGAGGAGTACACCTCGAATAGCTCCTATGAGAGTATCAAGTCGACTATCGGCCCTACTATGTGGGACTGTCAGTTAGCCCCTATTGAGTCCAAGATGTCAAAAATGTCATCCACCCTATCAACAATTACACATTGCTACATGGTTTCCACCTCTCACCATGCATCAACAAAAGAGGAAGAATCTGAGTCCGAATACAAAGAATCACAAATAAATTTGGAGAGACGTGATGATATAGACTACAAAGAAGTCGTTGATGACCTATCAATTCCCAAATCAGAGTTGGAAATGGCAAGGAAGACTTATTATTTCGATCATGAGCCAGACCCTGACCATTCTGAGGAAGAAGAAGAGAATGAGTTTGATTCTTCCTTGAAAGAAATAACCTATGCCATAGCGTCACCGGGGTTAGAAGAAGGTGGACAACCAACAATCGATGAACTTGAAGAGTTTAACTTGGGTACAGACGAACATAAGTGTCTTACCTTCATCACCAAATCTTTGCCAGAACATGATAAAAAATTGCCAATGGATCTGCTCAAGGAATTCAAAGATGTCATTGCATGGATATACTCTAAAATGCCTAGCTTAGATCTAGATATTGCTATGCATTCTTTACATATCTTTCCAAGTAAGTGACCAGTAAAGCAAGCGCCAAGGAAGTTCAGACCTGAATTGGAGCAACAGATCATTAATGAGATCAACAAATTGCTGGAAGCCAACTTCATCCAAGAAATCAAGTTCCCAAGATGGCTCTCCAATATTGTCCCAATAAAGAAAAAGAATGGACAAATCAAAGTTTGTGTTGATTTTCGCAATCTTAATGAAGCCTGTCCAAAAGATGAGTTCCGACTTCCATATACAAAACACTTTATCAATAGTACATCACTCTATGACACATTCTCATTCATGGATGGTTACTCCGTCTACAACCAGATCATGATGACGCCAACAGACAAGGCTTCAATTGCATTTCGCACTCTAATGGGCATCTTTTGCCATAAAGTTATGTCATTTGGATTAAAGAATGTACGAGCGACTTATCAAAGAGCTATGCAAGTTATTTTTCATGACATGCTTCTCAAACATGTTAAATGCTATGTCGATGACTTGGTGCTAAGATCCAACAGTTATGATCAACATCATTCGGATCTATGCACCATTTTTGTATGGCTCAGGAAAAACAAGCTATGCATGAACCCACTCAAATGCACATTTGAAGTTGGGTCAGGTAAGTTCTTGGGATTTTTCGTCCGTCATCAAGGAATCGAGGTGGACCAACAAAAAGTTAGAGGCCATCAGAAACATGCCACCCCTAAGGAACATAGATGATCTAAGGAGTTTGCAAGGCAAGCTATCTTATATTAGAAGATTTGTAGCCAATTTAGCAAGAAGATGTCAGCCATTTCATAACCTACTAAAGAAAGATGTGGCCTTTGTTTGGGATAAAGCTGGCCAAAATCAAAGAATTACTCCGCAACTCATTGGTTTTAGCTGCACCAGCCAAGGGTAAATCATTTATTCTGTACATCCCCATGAGCGAGCAATCACTAAGGGCATTGCTCGCATAAGAAAATCAAGATGGTAAGGAGCAAGCATTGTATTACCTTAGTCATCGGTTGATCTGTGCAGAATGCAATTATTCTTCGATCAAAAAGACATGCCTTACCTTGGTGTTTGCAACCCAAAAGTTATGGCATTATTTCATCGATTATAAGATCCAGTTAATTTCTAAAGTGGATTCACTCAAGTTCTTGATCATTCGTCCCATGCTATTGGGATGGCTGGCAAAGTGGTCATTACTGTTGTCAAAATTTGACATCACCTTTATCTCATAAAAAGTGGTGAAAAGACAAGTTCTAGCTAACTTCCTGGCAGCTCGTCTAGTCGATGAAGAGGTCATTATACAAGAAGACTTGCTAGATGAGGAAGTATTTATTGCACAAGTAAACACTCCCTGGAAAATGTACTTCACTGGTGCTGCCAAAGTTGTCAATGCTAGTGTTGGAATTGTCTTCATCTCACCTTAGAAAGAAATTCTTCCATATTCTTTCTAATTAGAAAAGAATTACACCAATAATGAAGCGGAGTATGAGGCACTGGTCTTAGGACTTCAAATTGCCCTTAAATCTAGGATACAAAATTAGACATCTTTGGTGATTCGAAATTGATGGTCTGACAATTAACCACTGAATATGGAGTTCGTTAAGCTAGTTTGCACCAGTATTATGATACTGCACAAGGGCTATTTAATTAACTCTTTCAAGTCAGCATTGGGCATATCCCGAGGACTGAGAATAACATTATTGACGCTCTAGCAAATTTGGCAACCACTCTAGCTGTTGCTGGAGGCCAAGAGGTCATTGTCAAAGTTCAGTAATGAAGTCGCATTCCTAACTCATATGGTAAGGAGATGACTATGCAAGTGGAATGCATAGCTTGCATGTAACTAACTGTGGATGATTGGCGAATCCCGTACATTGACTACCTATAATACGGAATTCTCCCTGAAAATTGCAAGAAAGGTTAGCTCTAAGAAAAAGAACTAATCAATATGTGTATTTCAATAATACACTATATCACCAGGTATATGATGGACTCTGGCTCCATTGTATTAATGGGGAAGAGATCCAATATGCACTCATGCAAGCTAATTCCAGCGAATGAGGTAGGCATCTGTCTGGTCAAAGATTATATAGACGGATCAAATGACTGGGATATTACTAGCCTACCATGGTCTCAGACTCGCTGCAATTTGCCAAATCATGTCTCCAATGTCAGTTCCATGGGGATATCCGACACATACCACCTTTAGAATTGGTACCTGCAAGCATCTCTTGGCCATTTGCATGGTGGGGATTTCATATCATTGGTCCAATCTATCCTCTGCCTTCCAAGGGACATGCCTACATCCTGGCTGCAACTGGTTACTTCTCCAAGTGGGTAGAAGCTGACTCATATAAGAGAGTCAAAGCCAAAGAATTAATAGAGTTTATCAAATTCAAGATCATGTATCGATATGGAAATCTATGCCAAAATTACATTGGATAATGACACTCCATTCAAAATGAGGAAATGAGGATGTTTTGTTGAAAACAAGGCATCAAACATGTATTTTCTACAGCATATCATCTACAAGGAAATGGCCAAGCAGAAGCGTTTAATAAGGCAATCCTAAAGATCATGAGAAGAACGATAGACAAGAATAAGCATCAATGAAATCTCAAATTGCTAGAGGCATTTTGGGCTTATTGCATAACTCACTAGACAACAATCAATGCAACTCCTTATTCTTTGGTGTTCAGGGCAGAGATGGTCTTACCCTTGGAAGTGCAGTTACCATTGCTTAGAGTTGCAATACATTCAAGGTCGACAACTGACCAACAAGCCAAGTTGAGGTTTGAAGAGATCGATGCTCTGGACGAAAAGCAATTTCAAGCCAAACAAAGAATGAAGTTATACCAAGCCCGCATGGCTGAGGCTTATAAACTATTGGTTAAACACCAAGATTACCACCCGGGTGATTTAGTTCTCCAACTAAGGAATGATCTAATGGCGGGTGACAAATTAATTGACAAATTTGAACCTAAGTGGGAAGGCCCTTATGTCGTACAAGAGGCTTATGCCAATGGTGGATATTAGATTATAAATAGTAAAGTATAGGATAATTACCCATTAATGGGCATTTCCTAAAGCATTACTATGCATGAGCTGGAAGGAAGCAAATGTTGGGGGCATTTGCTCTCCCTTTCTAATCCTTGCAAATGTTCTTGAAGCGATTTGATCTACAAGAAAAATTCAAATCATTGTTATATATGAATTAGAAGGGAGAAAAAGCTGGGGGCATTTACTCTTCCTTCTCTATCCCTTGCAAATGTTCTTGAAACGTTTTGATTCACATGCAAAAGTCAAACATTATTATGTATGAGCCTGAAGGGAGCAAACACTAGGGGCATTTGCTCCTCTTTCCCTATTCTCGGCAAATGCTTCTTATGCAGTTCAATCTACATGCAAAAGTGGAATTGCCAATAAAAGAAATATGTCAAGCGACCAAGTGTTGTGAGAAAATATGCTAAAATTGCACATTCATTAGCATGTAAGATTCTGTTACATAGATCGAGTTTACAAATGAGTTAAAGTAGTTAAAATAGACTCCTTCAAAAGGTTGAACTGCTCTTCTGCTGTCTTCAATGATTGGGCAGCTTCTGAGCTCACAATTGGAGATGACTTCAACTCTTTTAAAGTCTCCTCAATTGCCGTCACTTCTTGTTAGGAAGCAGCCACTTCTTCCTTCAAGTGTTTGATGATCTCTAAACCTTTAGCTTCATCCTTCTCCTTGGAATCAACAAGAGATTCTTGAAAGGATAAATAACATCTTAGCTGGTGAAGTTCCCTCTGAAGGGCTTCAAGGTGATGTCTGTTTGTTCTCACATCTTCTCTAGAAGAGGTCAACTCTGCTTAAAGAGATGAAAGATGCTCCAAATCCATGCTCATGGCTGACGATCTCTCATCAATCTTAGCCCATATATCCTTAAGTTCAACTTCCTTGGTAACAATGGCATCAATAGGAAGTCTCGGGATAGCATCTAATTCAGCCTGTTCCTACGTTTGTTGAAAAGACTCGAGTTGCTTAAAGATGGCTGACAAACAAGAGATGTCACCGCCCAGCCTTTCTATTCCTTTAGCATGGAATAGGAAATGATCTTTTAAACTTGCCATTGCATCGAACAAAGAGGCTCTACATAGTAATCTATCAAAATCTGAGCAAAAAGATTAGACTTCATCTTTTGAGTTCTCCTGTCGAACCTTGCTTTGCTCCTTTGTTGCCTTGGTGTGAGCAAAAGACAGCATCTAAAGAAAACCCTCACTAAGCAAAGCTTGAAAATGCGATGTTAATGCTTCAGGTATCTCCCTATGTGGTTCATAAGTGCAATCATCATTCTATGATGACACCTTTGGAACAGAGAGGAAGGCTTCATCTCCGGAATGTTCTTCCTCAAGATTAGAAGTAGCTTTGTCTGCATCTCCTTCAAGAACAACTATGGAAGCAGTACCCCCCAATAGGACCTCTACCGAGATAATCTCCTCCTCAACTAAAGGTCTTTTGGGCAATAGAAAATTAGACGAATGATGCTCACTAACTGGTGTGCAAACAGACAATTGAAATTCTTTTCTTCATCTATGTAATGCAGAATGAAAATGGATGACTTGTTCACCTAGCAAGCCACGCAATAAAGGTAAACGGAAGACAACACTAACGTGCCATGCAACCAAGAAGATTTAGCCAGAGGGTAAAGGCTTCACCCATGTAGGCAACCCTCTCTTGCCGTTAGAGATAAGGGCAACAGATTGATAGGCTCTGATTGGCTGCTTGGGCATGTGAGCTTGATCCAATGGCTCAGATTGGCAGTGACAGATTTCAGGGATACCGATTGGTTGATTGGAAGACTAGCGCATCATACAGAAGGTGCTGATTACATTTGCGGCCAAAGCTGGAACACGGGCAGATTTGGAGAACAAGTGGTCAACGATGGCTCTGGCCGTGTCAGATCGGTAGATAATAATGAACATCATTTTTGGCTGCTAGTGGTTGGACAGTTGAGGCAGTGTTAGAGTCAGATGAGCGGCCTTGGAGACGACTAGTGAGAGTGGGTTTTTTGCCCACTCTACTAAAAATCAAAAGCAGTGACTTCATCAGCAATAAGAGATGATGGCGGACCCGGGCTAGTTCCACTCGGCAGCAAGGAAGCTGTGGTGGCAGCGTCATTGGCAATGAAGGATAAGGGACGATAGCAGTCTTGTTTCACATTTTTTGGTGAACAGAAGCAAAGATCAGATGCGGCGAAGAGTTGTCAAACATTAGGACGTCGGCGGAGATGTTATGGTTGGAGCGGATAGACCATCCAGTAGTCAGACACTATCATCATAGTGGCATTATGTGGCTGAAGCTGATGGGTTTTTCAGCATTCCTTTGAATTTTCTAGCAAATGGGAATGGGGATTTGGTACGGCGAGAAGTTGTTGGAGATCCAGCTATTGGTGGAAATATTATGACCAGAATGGATCGGGCGTTCGATGGCTAGATGATGGCGGCACAAAAGGCAGTGGTAGCCTATGGTCGATGCTGATGGGTCTTCAACGACTAGAAACAGTGGGTGATCGGACATGGGCGCTTGTGCTCACCAAAAAATGAAGTTCTTTATTTCAGATAAACCTCCTTCTTCCTCATCTATGACCGGATTACTACCAAAAGGTTGGCTGATTTCTGAAATCCCACGACGAAGAAGCCCTCTTTGTTGGTTTGAGCAGAAGCTGAGACTTCTATCATCTGGCAACCCATGCATCAGGAAATCAATCTTCAATGCGCTAGTGGCAACCCTTCTCACTAGATGGGAGGTTGTTGTCATAGACGTGTAGCCAAGATCAACAATCATCTGAGTAGGTGAAGAAGCTAGTGATGCAACTTGTGATGATGTGCCGCGTAGACGAGGAGGTGGGTAGTTGGACCCATGCAGAAGGTGTGTCGTGGTGATGTGCCGTGCAGTCGAGGCAGTGTGTCACCATGTACTTGGCAAACTTTCCACCATCAATTGAGGCCAGCGAAAGAGGAAATTAAATTAGCATCGCCAAACCCGTGGTGACGTTCCATGCAGTCAAGGTGTCACCGATGTTGGCAAAAATGGAGATGCTTTCCACCTCGTCGACTGTCTCTACACCTCTCCTTACTATATCTCATAGCACAAGGGAAAGAAAATTGGTTTTGAATAGTTCAGGAAATGATGGTCACGATGGTCAAGCAACATCTCAATCAAAGGGTGATAGTGGTACATTAATTGAGGAAAGATGGAACCGTGACTTTCATGTGAAAGAACAAAGAACAAAATAATGACAAAGATAAAAGACCAGAGAGAAAGTCATAGCATTAATGGCCCCAGCTTGCAAGCACATGCATTCCTTCCAAATCATTGAAACGGATAGGCTAGGATGTGTGATTATCTTACAAAATGCTAGGGTCATGGTCCAAAGCCATCATTAATCCACGATTGATCTTCACCGATGATTTGAAAATTCACACAACAAAAGTTTAGAATTTTTTTTTAAAGAAGCTTAGAATATTAAGATGATTAAGATAATTATTATTTAAGTATTTTTTGAAAAAATAAAAGGGTATTTCCAATTATATTTTTGGAAAATGCATAAAAGAAACAATAAACACCAAATGGGAATAAGATAAATTGCAAAGTCCACACAACTAGAGGAGTTGGAAAATTGCAAACCCCTTCTAAGGGGTGGGAGTCAAGCTCCTCCAAGGCATGGGAGTCAAGCTTCTCCCAGGGCGTGGGAGTCAAGCCTTCTCCAGGACATGGGAGTTAAGCTCATCCCAAGACATGGGAGTCAAGCCCTCTCCAAGATGTGGGAGTCAAGCCTTCTCTAGGGCGTGGGAGTCAAGCAAGGCGTGGGAGTCAAGCTCCTCCCAAGGTGTGGGAGTCAAGCTCTCTTAGGATGTAGGAGTCAAGCCCTCTCTAAGATATGGGAGTCAAGGTCCTTCTAAGACGTGGGAATCAAGATCCTTCCAAGGAGAGGGAGTCAAGCTTCTCCTAGGGCATGGGAGTCAGGCTCCAATTCTTTAAAATGCTCAAAATGCCCCCACAGGTGCAACTAAGGTAAATTTTCTAAAAATGCCCAAAATACCCCTATAAGTGTAGCCAAGGCAATTTTCCAAAATTCTCAAAATGCCCCCACAGGTGCAACCAAGGCAAATTTTTTGAAAATGCCCCTATAGGTGCAACCAAGGTAATTTTTTAAAATTTTTAAATTGCCCCCAAAGGCTAAAAACCTATAAAT
>JAYJMB010012272.1:16837-47670 GCA_036873735.1 Pouteria campechiana
AAAATGCCCCTATAGGTGCAACCAAGGTAATTTTTTAAAATTTTTAAATTGCCCCCAAAGGCTAAAAACCTATAAATACTCCCTCTTTTGGCCTTGAAAAGGGAGATTTTTTGGAGGACGAGCTTGAAGAGTCTTCAAGAGGCAGGTATCTCACTTGACACCAATGGCCTTTAGCCACTAATAATTTTTCTAGTGCCTGGAGCACTCTACCATGGCCCCACCATGGTACACACATGGGTCCCACCCATGTTATGGTAATGGTGGGTCCTATATGGCTAATGGACAATAGGATCATGCTAGATTAGACATTTTAAATATATTAAAATCTATTTAAACCTTGATTAAACCATGTAACTGCCCCATAAATCACAGAACTAAGGACATTGTCTTAAATCAATTAAGAACTATCATTAGTGCTAATCATTATCATTAGTACTAACCATAATTAGGCTTAATTAACTTAAAGTGTAATTAGGCTTAATCCATGCAACCTGGATCTTTGATCTCTCATAGGTTAACAACAAAGATCACCCGCTTTTGATTTTCCATGGGATATTGAAAAATACCACTCATCAACTCATCCAAAAGCCTAAGTTTAGGATTGAGTCATGACACACTAAGTCAAACCTTAGCAAACACCACTTCTCAATTTATTCAAAAGCCTAAGTTTAGGACTGAGTAACTGAGTTGTTGAGTCATAACTCACTAAGTCAGACCTTAGCAGATATCATTTTTCAAAACATTCAAATCCAGTCAACCTATTCAAATCTTCCTAAGCCATGGGTAATTGAGAGAGTCAAGCCAAATCCAGTTATCTTTATCCCACTCTTCCTAAGCTTTTCATGGACAATTGAGAGAGCTAAGCCAAATATAGTCATCCTGGTCTTATGGGCAATTGAGAGAGTCGACCTAAACCCAGTTAACCTGGCCCACTATTCTTAAACTTCTCATGGGCAATGAGAGAAAGTTGAACTAAACCTAGGTTACCTATTTCCTTTTGGTCTCCTTCAAGTCTAAACACAATAGAGATCACCCGGTCCTGAGTCCTTCCAAGATATGCCAATTGGGTCACAAAACACCTATTGTCTTTATGGTTTCTTACGGTCTAAACAACAGCAATTGCCTAATCTTGATTCGACTTAGAATAAACCAATCAGATCAAAACACTCATTCTTTAGGTTGACCTAGTGTCTAGTAACCTAGTCTAAATTCATGTCATCTTATCTGCCCATTGACTTGAGGTGATCCTCTAAATATCAATCATCGCAATGTTCTTGGTGATCCTAAAGACAGTACACATTCATTTTGAGAGAGAGTGTTTTATTTTTGGGTCTCCAAGATCCATTGTACTTTTCCTTTTAATCAAGGGTTTTCTCCCATTGTGGATATGTAATTAGGACCACTTGTGGTCTGGGATGTGAGCATATATTTTTTTCTGATGTACACAACAAGTGTAATCAATTGAGGACAATCAATAACAAAATGGAAATTACATTATTCATTCCAAAATGACAAATCTTATTTATGTTGTTCCATTTTTTATTTTTTTTTCTCTTTTTGTACTTGTTACAAAAATAGTATATACGAGATGTTGGGAGCAAATTCTCAACAAAAAGTGTAAGAGGTAGATCTAAGGGACTTTATAAAGTGAATTCTAATTCTGATCTATCAATACAGATGGCAAAGATGGCTAAGAAGAAGAAAAGTACTATGGTCTATGATGGTGCACTTGAAGCAACTACAACCTGCTCTAGCAGAGGTTTCTCCTTTTTGTAGTAATTCAGGACATTCACCTAATGTTTGCTCTTCAAATGAACATTTTGTAGGTGATGTTGAGTAGGCTAATGCACTGGACTTTTACAACGAGAGGCCATGGAATGACCCTTACTCAAACACTTATAATCTTGGTTGGAGAAATCATCCTAACTTCTCTTGGAACACTGAAAGAAATCAGAAACAAGTTGGATATTATCCTATTTGTTATACTTAATACATTATTGTTTCATGTTTGATAGGTTAAATGCATAAATGAGGATTAAGAAGCATGATAAATAAGGATTTTAGACAAGGGGATCAATTAGTGTGATGAAGTAGCATGGAAAAGAGAATTTCAAGGCAGCAAGCGGGTGCCACCGGTGCCTACGCGCCAGACGTTTCAAAAGAAAATTTTTGTTTTTCATGTGGGGTAGTAGGGTGGCACCACCACCCGGCCACTTAAAACCCAAACACACTCACGCCCCAACCCATTCCCTCTCCCCTTTTCATGCAAGCCTCTCCTCTCCTCCTTTCCCCTTCTCACCAAAACCCTTCCTCACAACCCTAAACCCCATTCCATCATCCTAAAAACCAAGGATTCACATCCAAAATCTTCTTTATTCCTTTTTCCTTCTTGGATTCATCTCACCCATTCCACTATTCATCTTCTTCTTCACCATTTTTTTTAATTTGGGTTGACAACTTTGTGCACATCTCTTGGAATCATACGTGAGTTACTTGGTTCAACTCAATCCTTCTTCTATTAGTATTATTGGTGAAGTGCTTTGCTTTTGTCATGGTTTGAGAAGATTTGGAGTTTGGTTTTTGTGTATGGAGCTTTGTTGATGTTGTGCACATCAAATGTTTAATGGATTGCTTGAGCTAGGTTGTGTGTGGTATTTGTTTGGTACATGTTGCAAGATTGTATGTGGTAGGAGTGGGTGTATATTGAGGTTGAATTGGAGAAGCTATCAAGGCATTTGTTGAGAAATTTTAATGTGCATGCTACATGTTTTATGAAATGCCTTGATGAAGAAAGTGACCTTTTTCTTATTGTATAAGCACATATTCTTGATCATGCTTGTTGTTCTTTCAAAGTGAAGTGGTGTTGTGTGGTTTCATTAGGAGGAAGCTTGGTAGAGTTACTTTATTTTGATTTCCCAAGTTGTTGTGCTATTATTTTTATTAAATTTGAGTTTGTCACCATGCCTCCAAGGGAATCTATGTGTGTCGGACCCTCAAGGAAGAGGTGGACAAGAGAGCCTAATGCACCACCTAAACCCATGTTCTTCAGAGCCGAAGACATTTTCAAAAACTCCCTAGTAAATCAAGAAGGTATAAGAGAAAGAGGCTTTGATACAACTTATAGTGATATAGCTAACCTTATTCACGCTCGGCATTAGATGCACTTTGCAGCTTAATCAAAGGTGATAGTGGTGCCACTAGTTAGGGAGTTTTATGCCAATGCCCAAGAACAATTAAGAGTAAACCGAAGGGAGCTTAAAGCATTAGTGTGTGGTAAGATGGTTCCTTTTGATAGTGTTGCTATCAACCAAGTTTATGAGTTGGATGACATTGAAGAAGATGAATACTCCGCTTGGATTGAGCAAGGACCTTACTATAATGTCATCATATCTTACCTTGCTCAATCAGGCTACACGTGGAAGACTCAGAACGATAGGGTAATAAGTTTTCCAAGAGGGCATTTGGAGGCAACAAGCAAGGCATGACCCTATTTCATTTTAGCAAAAATGTTGTCTTTCTACCATGTGTTTGATGTTACAAGGAAGCAAGTTGTTCTCAAATATGTTATTCAAATAGGGTTTTCCATTGATGTGGGCCAATTGATTGAACACTCCATCATCTGTTTCATCATAGGGAGGCTCACAAGTGGACTGGGACACCCTTCACTCATCTGCTGGTTATGTCTCATGGTTAGAATCTCTACCATTGCTCAAGAGGAACTTCAACAACCTCTTCCAGTAATCAATGATGAAGTTATGGATATGTTTGAGAAGATAGTGCATAGAAGTGCAAGGGCGAGTCCTTCATCTTCACCACCAAGCTCTCCTCGGTAGAGACCCACGAGGGTGTCATCTTCTAAAGCACTTTCTCTTACTGATCTTCAAACATGCCTACTGAGTGTTTAATGTTATACGAGGCAAATGAAGAAGAACCAGCAAAAAATATACCGATATATGGTGGACCACAATAATGCTCTTATTGCCATGCTTCGGAGTTGCAACATATCACCAGGCGATAGCTCTATTATCTTCCAACCTCCACCAACACTTCCTAATGTACCAAAAGAAGCTTCAAGTTGAGTGGAAAGCAAAAGCTTAGACAATGTTGAGTGGAAAGAACCTCCATTACTTTATTCTATATTGAGGACAATGTTATGTTCAAGTTGGGTGGAAAGAACCTCCATTACTTTATTCTATATTGAGGACAATGTTATGTTCAAGTTCGGTGGTGTTAGTATTTTATTTATAAATGTGTTTGTTTAAGTTTGGGGGTTGTTGTAGTTTTTTTTTGTATGTGTGTGTATGTCTTGTGTGTTATCTGTTTAGTTGGGTTGTTTAGTTTAAATAGTTTGTGTTATGTTTAAATCTCTTTGTTGAGTACCTTATTTGATTATAGTTATGTTTGGAGCGTTGAGTGTTTTGAACATTGATTAGGGTCGTCATATCAAACCAATGCCATATATGCGACATTTGACAATATTTAAGTTAAAACTAATAGAAATGATTATGTTAGTAATGCTTGACTTAATCCTGTCTAATTTGCCACATATTCCTTATACACATTAATCATAGTGAGTTTAGGAGACTAAGTATGCATGGATCAATTTTGATTCTAGAATACAGTGTAACTATGTTAAGACTAGCATTAGATGAGATAAAAGAAAAAAAGAGTAAAAACTCTTTGTTAATAGGGAGAATTACATCTCTATGATTTAGAAAGAAAATAAGTTTGGGAGTATGATAGTAATACAACCTAAGTAATCGGGGGGATCAAATTTGAAAATAAATAATAATAATAATAAAAGAAAAAATATATGAGGAATGTGATAGTAATAGAACCCACAAAAATATCAAATGCTCATCTAAAGTAGTCTCTTTGGTTTAATTTGTGAATTCTCAAGATTGCTTTGAATATGTATTACTTAATTGATTGAATAAATGTAAGTGTGAAAAGGTATAGTTTGAAATGGCTAAAATTTTTTGCACATGCACATGGAATCTAAGGTGGAAAGGAAAAGGCTCATGTTAAAAATTAAAAGACATATGTGATATCTTGATGGTTTCTTCTTAAATATGCTTATTTTATGTAGGTTTTTGATAAATGACTGAGATCAATGTTCATTATGTTCTTTGTGAGGTTGTGTGTTGCTACTATATTACAGTTATGTTCTTTGTGTTTTTGTGTTTCTATCTTGCTCGAGGACGAGCAAATGAGTAAGTTTGGGGGTATTTGATGAGTGAATTTCATTCACATACATTATTTATGTTTATGCTTAATTATTTGCAAATCTTTGTTTCTTTTAGATAAATTTCATATGTATTTGTTGGATTTTCTAGGTATCTTGAAAATGAAAAAGAAGAGAAAATAGAAGGAAAAGGAGAAGCTTAAAGGATGAAAAAGAAAATAGCTAAAAAGGAGCAAAAAATTAAAATGCAAAGGAGAAGCCAAGCCGGCATCACAGGCGCCAAGATCTTCAACCACCACCTGCCGGACAACAAGCTAGCACCACCAGTGCTAGTGGCTCACCCAATATTATTTGTGATATTTTTTTAAGTGAGTAAGTGGGGATTTTTAAGGAAGAAGTTAGGGTTTTTAGGACTTCTCACTTCCATTTGGAGAGTTCTTTTTGAGGTTTGGAGGCTAAATTCTTGGAGTTTTTTTTGTGGGAAAAAGGAGGGATTGCAAGTAAGAAAGAAGAAGGAGAGAAGATATTTTTCATTGAGATCATCCTGTCTAAGGGAGTTATTTTGGTTTTTCTTATGAACTAATTCTCTTTTTGCAAAGATGTAACCCTTTTTTACAATATTTGTTATGGTTTATTGGTTATTAATGCTATATGATCTTATTTCATTCATTATATTGTTTGCAATGACTTCACTTGCTTTATTGATTGATCACCAATATTATAAGTTAGATTAATTATCAAAGCGTGTTAAGGTAGACACCATATGCTAAACCATGAGCTCCCTTGAATTAGAATGATAGATGGTTAAGGTAGACACCATAACTATTTTAGTTTTTATGTTATTGAGCCTAATGGGTTTTCACCTCAATTATGCTACAAATTATAGGTAATTGGAATAAGTGAAAATACTTGATTTAAACTTGCACACCTAATGGAAATAATCTTACTTTTGAAAGAACAAACCCAAGTGAGGCATTGAATTCAACATTCCATTAGCAAAGGAGCATCATCTGATGAAATTAGGACCCTAGACCTTTGCATCTTACTAATCTCCTTACATTACTTTTAGTCATTTATTTACTTGCATTCTATTAAATTTTTGAAATTCTGGAATTACACCAATCATTACTCATATTCACATAATTATAAATACATTCTTTTTAAGGTTGGGAGAGTTCTGTAACTAAAATTGATTCAGTCAGCTTGACCATTCTCTGTGGGATCAACCCTTGCATTGCACACTATATTGTTATACGTTCATACACTTGTGAGGAATTATAATTTAAACCATCAAGTTTTTGGCACCATTAATGGGGAATAGTTCCAAATTGATTTGATTAATATTAGTTACATTTTTTTCTTTATTCTTGTGTATAATTGTATATAAGATTATTTTTAATTATTTCCTTTTTTTTCATTATAGTATTGTGAATGCATGGAAGAAAATCTCTGAATCCTACTCCATTTCCATTAAATAATCCTACTGACTAAGTGGAAATTGAAGCAAAGATTTTAAGCGAAGGAGAAAAAGCAAACATGGCTGACAACGTGGAAAACCAAGTGGCCCAACAATCGCAACAAGCTCAACAAGTGCAACATGCTAATCAGGCTCAACAATTAATGAAAGAGTTTGCACGCCCTACTATAGGGATTTCACCTTCATGCATAGTGTTAGATGAGAATGCTAGAAATTATGACTTGAAACATATTCACTTTAACATACTTCCCTCTTTTCATGGGATAGCTTCCAGGATCCATTGACTTTAATGCGAGATTTCTATGCAACCATCCAAACATTTCCATTGCAGGGGCTAATAGAAGATTAATTACATATGAGATATTTTCCACACACTCTAAAGGATGCAACCAAGACATCGTTCATGACAATAACTCTTAGCTCATTAACAACTTGGGGAGCAGTTTATAATAAGTTCATTAGAAAATTCTACTCTCATGCTAAGACTACTGAATTGAGAAGTCAAATAGCAACTTTCTCTCAACTGGATGTTGAAGCTTTCCATGAAGCATGGGAAAGGTTTAAAGTAATTTTATCATAGATATCCACTTGAGTTGCTTAACCAATTTTTTTTTATGATGGAATGACACAACCATGCTAAGCTATAGTTGACAATGTTGCAGGTGGAGCCATGGGAGAAAAGATTCTAGAAGAAACTTATGAGCTATATGAGTTGCTGGGAGCAAATTCTCAACAGAAAAGTGTTGGAGGTAGATCTATGGGACTTTATGAAATGAATTTTAATTTTGATCTATCAATGCAGATGGAAGAGATGGCTAAGCAGATGAAGGCAATGTGTTCTATGATGGTGTAACTGAAGAACCACAACCTGCTCCAGCAGAGATTTAATTTTTTGATGTAATTCAAGACATTCACCTGATGTTTGCTATTCAAATGAACATTTTGCAGGTGATGCTAAGCAAGCTAATGCACTAAACTTTTAAAGCCAGAGGCCATGGAATGACCCTTACTCAAACGCTTACAATCCTGGTTGGAGAAATCATCCTAACTTTTTTTGGAAAAATGGAAAAAAAATAGAATAAAGCTAGAACCTCGTTTCAACCTCAACCCAAAAAGCCTACACTTGAAGAAACAACACAGAGTTTCATGCAAGCAACACAAACTAAGTTCCAAAATCATGCAACCAAATTCCAAAACATTGATTCCAAGTTCCATAACATGGAGGCATCCATGAAAAAGATGGAAACTTAGGACAAATTGTAGAAGCAGTATAGAGTCATAGACCTAGGAAGTTGCCTAGGCAACCAGAGCAAACAAAAGCAATTGCAGCATGAAGTGTGGAAATTGAAAATTTTTGAGTTCGTCTTGCTCAGACATTAAATAAAGTGCTTCTTGTGAGGCAACCCACACTATTTATTTTTTAGTCTTTTCAATTTTCTAGACGTAGTGATGCTCTTGCATTAATAAAGTAGGCAGTTGTATTAATTTAAATAAACTTGATTAGATTTTAAGTAGTTAGATTACACCGATATTGACCTATTTGTTATACTTAATACATTATTGTTTCATGTTTGATAGGTTAAATGCATAAATGAGGATTAAGAGGCATGATAAATAAGGATTTCAAGCAAGGAGATCAAATAGGATGATAAAGTAGCATGGAAAAGAGAATTTCAAGGCAGCGAATGGGTGCCCACTTGGCTCCACTAGCGTCGAACATTTCAAAAGAAAAGAAATTTCATGTAGGGCAATAGGGTGGCACTGCCACTCGGCCACTTAAAACCCAAACAAGCACATGCCCCAACCCATTCCCTATTCCCCTTTCACGCAAGCCTCTCCTCTCCTCCTTTCCCCTTCTCTGCTAAATCATTCTTGACAACCCTTAAATACAACCCATCATCCCAAAAACCAAGGATTCACACCCAAAATCTACTCTATTCCATTTTCCTCATTAGATTCATATCACCAATTCCACTATTCATCTTCTTCTTCACCATTTTTTCAAGTTGGGTTGACAACTTTGTGCACATCTCTTAGAATCACATTTAAGTTATTTGGTTCAACCCAATCCTTCTTTTATTGGTATTATTGGTGAAGTGCTTTGCTTTTGTGGTGGTTTGAGAAGACTTGGAGTTGGGTTTTTGTGTGTATGGAGCTTTATTGATGTTGTGCGCATCAAGTGTTTGATGGATTGCATGAGCTAGGTTATGTGTGGTATTTGTTTGGCACATGTTGCTAGATTGTATGTGGTAGGAGTGAGTGTATATTGAGTTTAAATTGGGGAAGCTTTCAAGGCATTTGTTGAGAAATTTCAATGTGCATGCTACATGTTTGATGAAATGCCTTGATGAAGAAAGTGACCTTTTTCTTGTGGTGTAAGCACATATTCTTGATTGTGCTTGTCATTCTTTCAAAGTATAGTGGTGTTGTGTGGTTTGGTCAAGAGGGAGCTTGGTAGAGTTGCTTCATTTTGATTGCCTGGGTTGTTGTGCTATTACTTCCATTATATTTGAGGTTGTCACCATGCTTCCAAGGATTGGAGGAGGCGGACAAGAGAGCCTAATGCACCACCTGAACCCACGTTCTTGAATGACCAAGCCAAAGGCATTTTCAAAAACTCCCTAGTGAATCGAGAAGGTATAAAAGAAAGAGGCTTTGATACAACTTATAGTGATATAGCCAACCTTATTCATTATAGCTCAGCCAGAGGCGGCAGTGGTGCCACTGGTTAGGGAGTTTTATGCTAATGACCGAGAATAGTTTAGAGTAAACCTAAGGGAGCTTAAAGAATTTTTGCATGGTAAGATAGTTCCTTTTATTAGAGTCACTATCAACTAAGTTTATGAGTTGGATGACATTGAAGAAGATGAATACTTCGCTTGGATTGAGCAAGGACCTGACTATAATGCCATCATATCTTACCTTACTCACTTAGGCTGCAAGTGGAAGACTCAGAATGATAGGGTAATAAGTTTTTCAAGAGGGCATTTGGAGGTAACAAGCAAGGCATGGTAATATTTCATTTTAGCAAAAATGTTGTCTTCCAACGATGTGTCTGATGTTACAAGGAAGCGAGCTATTCTCAACTATGCTATTCAAATAGGGTTGTCCATTGATTTGGGCTGAGTGATCGAGTGCTCCATCATCTCTTTCATCACAGGAAGGCTAACAAGTGGACTAGGACACCCTTCACTCATCTGCTGGTTTTGTCTCATGGCTAGAGTTCCTAACATTGCTCAAGAGAAACTTCAACAACCTCTTCCGGTAAGAGCGAGTCCTTCATCTTCACCACCAAGCTCTCCTTGGTAGAGACTCACAAGGGAGTCTTCTTCTAAAGCACCTTCTCTTATTGATCTTCAAACACACCTAGTGGGTGTTCAAAGTTATACGAGGTAAATGATGAAGGACCAGCAGAAAATGTACAAATATATGGTGGAACACAAAAATGCTCTTATTGCCATTTGTATATTCCCGTAGGATGGATTAACCCAAGAGGGGAGGGTTGAATTAAGTAAATAAAAATTCATTGCTTAACCCCTATTGGATCATTTCCCTCTTTTCATGCTTTCATGTGGTGTGATATAAAATGAATAATAGAAACCATAAAATGCATGAAGAATAAAATAGATTAGCAATCACACACACATAGGCAAAATGATTTTTATAGTGATTCAGGATCCTGTCCATACATCCACTCTTCCAAGAGTATACACTCATTATGTCTTGGGTTCCACTATATCTCATATAACAGAAATACAACAGTGCTCCCAACACTCTTCTGGTTTTCATGAGCTCACTAGGAAACTCACTAGTTTTGAAGATCACCAGCAAACTTATTGATTTTCAAAGATCACCAACCACTCATACAATGTGGTGTTAAGCTTTTGGCCATGGGTGAAAGGATTTGCATAAGGTAAAGTACATTTGAAAAGTATTCCTTCACCACCCTTGAATTGTCCAACCTTTTCTCCTTAAATAGCTTCTTCTTATTTTTGACCTTTGGAGAAGATGAGTTTCATTGAATGTAAAAACAAGAGCAGCATTCAATGAATAAGACCATTTGAATTTTCTATGATTAAAGTCCAGGTCTTTCTGTTTTGTCTCGAATTGCTGCACCGCCATTCAGAGAGGAGGATGAGTTATGTTCAAAGGCATTCCTCATTTGACCTATCACAACTTTGAAAACCTTGTAGAGCTACTTATTGTCGAAAATGATGACTGATATAAGTCTGCACAATGTCAGCACAAGTGCAGATGTCATTTGAATGCTAGTCACATAAATTGATTTTCCTTTAACAAGTCATGGCCTCTCTTTGTCTACATTTGTTCGCCATAAGTTGCAGACATTCTTCCAAGGTTTGCCCATTAGTTGAACTTCCATAAGAGATTTGTCTGTTGCAAGTACCAAATGAACTTTGAATGGTGCAGATGAAGTCGAACTAATTGATAGAAAAATTTTGCTTGGTCTGCCTGAATTCCTCCAAGAAATTTGTCTATTGATCGATCCTTCATGTATGTGCTTTGTCTATTGTAGATAATAGGCCATCTCTGGATGGTGTTGACAAAGTTGGGCTAATCAATTGACAAACTTCTCCTTCTATATGAACAAATGAAGTGAGATATTTTTCCTTTGTTCTTCATTTGTCTATTAGAGGAGGTAGATGAAGTTCGCTTTATCTTTCTCTAACAAATGAAGTATTGCATTCTTCTTTTATTCCTAATTGTCCATTGAAGATGGCAGACAAAGCTTGCTTTAACTTGCTCAAATAGATAAGGTATAGTATTTGTCTAATGAAAGCAATAGATGAACCATGTTCTACTTTATCTTGGATGGAGTACTCTGCATGTCTCATGGTTTTGTCTGTTGTAAGTTATTGAAGATCATGCCTTTGGCTGTTGAAGCCCATTTCGGTCTAAGTAACACTTTTTCTATTTAGGTTTGTCTATGCTCACTATGTGGCTTTTATTTTGTCTTCTACTTCGGCTAATACTTTGGCTGTCATAAGTAACAGACAAACTTTTGATCGGTAGCACTTTGAGCAACAGAGGGGTTAGTTCTTGCAACTTCTTTGTTTCTTAAATCTTCATCTTAGCTTAGCTGAAATTGCACTCCCTTATCTATTTATATTGCCTTTTTGTCCTCAAACTGATCCATTCTTCTAACTTTGTTGATAAGACAAAGTTTTCCTTTCTTTTTAAATGATTATCTGGGTGGCAATTTCTTCTTTGTTTCTTTGTCTAAGTATTTGATGAAGTTTCTTCTTCTTTCTTCATCTTAGACAAGCTTTGTCTGGTCGGTGTAGATAGTTCGAATTTCTTGAACAACTTTATACTTTTTCAACCATGGCTTCGTCTTCAACTTTATTTGTCTATTTGAAATTTTCTCGTTGAGGTTAACAGACAACGCAAACTCGTTGTAGCGCATCTTTGAAGACGTGTTTGTCTCACATTGCTTTTGTTCGTGGAAGCATCTATTGCAACCTTCTGTGTTGCTTGTCTCCAATCCTTCTATTTTCTTCTTCTTCTTTCATGATTTTCATCAGTATAACTCCTTTGTAACATAGCAGATAGTTGTGGCAGTTTGTTGGAGATCATCATTATCCTACACTTGAACTTTTCTGCACTTTCTACATTTTTAGCTTTCATATATAATATCAAAATGTATTTTATTCTCATGTGATTGTAATATTTTGTAAAGCAAGGATAATATAAATTTTCATTAAATGCATAATATAAAAGCTTAAGTAATTAGGTGCTTAGTATGATTTAGCAAGTTTATATAGTAAAGATTAATTAATGTTATGCGCACCATAATGTGAGGAATGTATGCTTGTGTAATTAATCATTCGTGGTTATTTGTTTATGTTAATTAATGTCTATCAATTCATAATCTACATATAGTTGTTAGAGATTTAAGCATACAGGTATCTTCTCTTAATACAAGTTTTGTTATCATCAAATCATATATAATAATTCTAACAATCTCCCCCTTTTTGATGATGACAAAACTTTGAGGACTTGTACAAAAATTAGGAATTTTCTTTTAATCTCTCCTTGAATATTTGACTTATATAATCCTATGGGTTTAACCCATTTATCATTTTCCTAACTCTAATCATTACTCTCACAAGTCACTCACATTTCTTACAAGTCTCTCATATTATTATGCCACTTTTTGTCATAATGAAAAAAAAATTTCTTATGATACTTTCCCTTTTTAATTTTATTTCTTTCCTCTTAATTATATATATATTGTGTTTATATAATCTCTCTTTAAGTTCATCTCCCTCTATTTTGTTGAAACCTGGAATATTGTTTTCTTGTTTGTGTTATATGGATTCTCTCCTTCTTTCAGTTTTAATTTATCATTTAATTTCTTTCGCATGATTTAGTGTTATGATTAGGTTGATTATAATGACAATATTAAATATCCTTAAAGCATTTTGGTAATTAAATATTTTTATTACTATAAAAAGCAAAAGAACAATAATCAGACATTTATCAATTAAGCATGTTTTATTCATCAAAATCATATTTATATGTCGAATGTAAAAAGATTGATTTCATGCAAATGTGGTGACAATGCATGGTTTACTGTTAATGTGTGTCTTCTTTTATTTAATGGCTATCTATCATTATTAATAGGAGCAATGGTTAGGAGTATTAGTGGTGGAGTTGATAGATTACTTGGGAAGTGGAGAAGTGTCCATCTTTCTCTTTTCTTACGTAGAGGGATTAGGTAGAAGAGATGACCGTTCAGTGCTTACTAAGGCAATCATAGCATCTTCTAGTTCTTCTATTAAGTTGATTCAAGGTGAAAATGATGATGCAACTTTTGAGGCTATAGAGAAATGTCTAGTTCTTCAGGATAAGATTAAGAAACTAAAGATTGATTTGGCTTCTATTAGGGGTTGTAATCTTCATTTTACTCATCTCTCAACTAGGAACTTCATGGCTTATATGGAGGCCGTTGAGCACATTAAACATTTGGAGATAGAGTTAGCCAAGGCTCACTAGAGGGTTAAAGAGTTGGAAGCAGTTGTTGATGATTTAGTTTGATTAAATATTTTTACTTTTTGATCTAAACTCTTTATATGTAATATTGCAACTTTTTAAACTCACATTAATAGTTTTTAATTTTTTTGGTCTTTTATGAAATTTTATGTTTAGTGATTTGTGCTTTCTATGGGATCATTTTTTATAGTTGTTTAAATATTAGATATGTATCATTTACCATAGTTTATCTATAGCTATAATGCATGATCCTATTATGTCTTGTCTAAGTTTCTAAACTGTGAAGATCTATTTCCTGTTTGAGCTACTAATTGGATGATTACTTCCATAGTGTTTATGTGTCTTTTTGAAGACTAGTTATGACCCTTGTATTTTATGATATTTAGTTGGACAAACAGTATACAAGGTTAACATTTGGGCAATAATAGAGCGAGACATAAATGAGGAAAATAATCAAATTTACTTTTTGGAAGAGGAGGTGAGATAGTTAAGGAGTTAAAGTTTCCTAAGAAGATAAATGTTTCTAAAGATCTTCTTTTGACTAACCAGTGTATAGCTTATGGAGAGATTATGGATAGAATTAAAGTATTGGAGAAAGAATTGTCTAAGACTAGGATAGAATTACAAAGTTGCTAGCGGTTATTTAAGTTTTAAAGGAGTAGTTGTTTTTAGTTTCCTTTGCTAAAAGTTTTAAACTTAATGGTAGTTTTATCTGGCTGTTAATATTTTATGAAGGTAAGTGTTTTTGAATGTTTAATGTTTACCTTATCAAATGGGATTTTGTTAATGTTAAGGATTCTGTTTTAGCTTCTTATGTGTTATGATTGTTATCTTTATAGGTTTTTACTTTTCAATTTTGGTTCTTTATGTGAGATCAAGCCAATAAACATTATTACAAAAGGAATAACTATGAATGGAATTCCTATTCGAGACCTTAAATTGTTAAGTTTCCAAAACAGGCTTGACTATGCCTTAGGTTAGAGTTTTGATCGATTTAAGGTTTATTAAGATTTTTTGTCATGATTTAGCTCAAAGCAATAAAATTAACTTAATTTTATTCAGAGGCATCTAGAGTATATAGTAATGTAAGAAATATAATCAAGTTTGATAACTTATCTCTTTTGGCACTTTCCTTCATAGATTACTCTTTTGAGCTCATAAGTGTTGTTGTCAGTTTTGACTAAGCTTTTAGCTTTTGCTATCAAGCCTTTGATGTTGTATCTGAAGATTGATGTTGTTCTGGGCTATAGTATTTGATTTATTTGATTATTTTCTTGCATCCAGAACTTGAACTTGTAGGCTCTTTTGCTTGGATTTGTGAACTGAGAAGAAGATTCTGATTTTTCATTGATCTCATTCTTCTATGCTCAACTCAGCTTTCCTGCATACACTTGAAATATTCTTGCATTATTTCTTCATTAATGAGTTTAAATTGATGTGGACATTCATTGCCAATATATTAGTACAAAGAGTCATTTTAATCATAACAGTATGCAGAAAAATAAAATGATAGATTAAAACAACTTTCATGAGTAAATAGAATAAACATTTGCTTTAATCAACCAATGAGTTATTTGAGCTAGCACAGATGTAAATTGTGCTTATTCTTATGTGCTAGATTACTCTTCCTTTTTCTTAAGTGATTTTGAGCATAATCATTCAATTTCATTCTTTTATCTTTCTTTTAGTTATGTGTCTTTTAGTCATCCTTGGTTTTAAGTTATTTATTGTTTGAGTGTTATTTTTCTTACTTCCTAATTATCTTACGAGTTTTAGTTTATACTTTCCAGAGTTTTATTTATACTGGTGTAAATTCTATATTTTCCTATGTATATGAATGATCAGAGTATGTATGAACTACATTGTAAATGAATCTTTATTTCTATAAATGTATAGTTGGCTAATCAATTAAAATTTTGAGTATAACTTTTAATTTCTATAGTTGAAGTGTAAGAGTAAATGAATGAGTGGAAATATGCAAGTATAGTTTAAAATTTTAATTCTTAGTCAATATACAAATGAAGGAAATTCAGACAAAATTCAGACTATTAAATCTATATATTTTTTTTAAATGTACAAACTATAGGTTCCCCAAGTATGGCTTAGCCCGAAAGGAGAGGGATGAATTGGGTAAATAAAAATTCATTGCTTAACCCTCATTGAATCATTTTCATCTTTTCGTGATTGGGTGTGGTGTGGCATAGGATGGGTAATAGAGATAATAAAATGCATAAAGAGTAAAGCAAATAAACAAACACACACACACACACCCACACAAACAAGATGAATTTTATAGTGGTTCATGACCCCATCCCTACATCTACTCTTCCAAGGTCACCAATTCATTGTGCCTTAGGTTCCACTATACCCCATACAATGGAATACATAAGTGTCGCTGACACTTCTTCTGGATTTTAGCTCTAGGGGCCATAAACACAAGTGCCCCCGACACTCTTCTAGTTTTAAAAGTTCACCAGAAAACTCACCCATTTCAAAGATCATAAGTAAACTTGGTAGTTTTTCTAAGCTTACCACTAACTCACTGATTTTGAAGCTCACTAGCAAACTTGAAGGTTATCCAGAGATCACCAACAACTCATTACAATGTGGTTTATCGAGTTTACCACAAACTCTCTGGTTTTCAGATTAACCAGAAAACTATTACATATTTAAGCACAGGGGAAGATATGATCTTTTTCAGCTCTATCAATACATTAAGATCTTCCCAAAATGTAAAGATAATGGCCATATAGATAAGTGGATTTAAGCTTATGAAAGATAGATGGCGATTTAAGCTCTTGGCCATGGGTGGAAGGATTTTCATCAAGTTGAGCTCATTTGTAATGGGTTTCTTCACCACCTTTGAATCATCCAACTTCTTTTCCTTAAATAGCTTCTTCAAAATCTTGATCATTGGAGAAGATGGGATCCGTTGAATGTAGAGACGAGAGTAGCATTGAATGAACACGACCGTTTGAGTTTTTCTATTGTTGAAGTCCTGGTCTTTCTATTTTGTCTCAAGCTGCTACAATACCAATCATAGAGGAGGATAAGCAATGATAAATGTGTTCCTTGTTTAACTCATTATAGCCTTAAAAAACTTGCAACATCACTTATTACCGAAAATGGTGACTAGTGTAAGTCTGCATAATGATAACTCGAATGTAGATGTCATTTGTAAGTCTGCATAATGATAACTCGAATGATAACCATAATGATAACTCGAATGTATAATGTCATTTGTAGATGTCATAATGATAATCATAATGATAACTCGAGTGTAAGTCTGCATAATGATAACTCAAATGATAACTCACATAAACCGATTCTCCTTTGATATGTCATAGCCTCTTTCTGTCTGCATTTGTCTACCATAAGTTGTAGACAAATTGTTCCAAGGTTTTTCTGTTAGATAAACTTCTAAAAGAATGATATGTCTGTTAAGTAGCAGACGAACTTTGACGTAGATGAAGTTACACTGACTGATAGACTAACACTTCCTTGTTTGCCACAATTCCTCCAAAAGACTATTTGTTCATAAATCCTTCATGTATATACTTTATCTATTGAAGATAATAGACTAACTTTGAATGGTGCTGACAAAGATAAGTTGATGACTAACAAAATGTTCCCTTAATATGAATAGACAAAGTAAGATATGCTTCTTTTATTTTTGTTATCTGTTGGAGGTGACAGACGAAGTTTGCTTAGTCTTGAATTAACAGACACAATGTGATTTTCTTCTTTTATTCCTAGTTGTCTATTGAAAGTGCTAAATGAAGCTAACTTTAATTTTCTTGAACAGATGAAGTGTGGCATTCGTCTGGTGTAAGCAATAGATGAAGTATGTTCTGCTTTGTCTTAGATAGAATACTTCTTATCCTCAAATGAATTTTTTTTAACATTGTTGATAAAAAAAAGTCTCTTTTCTTGTGCCTAGTCATTTGGGTGGCTACTTCTTTGTCTTTCTTTATTTGTCTGCCAAGCTGCTGAGTTGCTTCTTCATCCTTGTACTTTGTCTTGGACAAACTGATCAAATATAAGTAGGCTGAATTTCTTGAATGCAACATAAGCTTTGTGATTATGGATTCTTCTTTAACTTCTTATTTTGCATTTGTCTATTGATATTTTCTCATTGAGGCTAACAGATAATGCAAGCATATTGCAACACATCTTTGAAGCCTTGTTTGTCTCCCATTGCTTTTGTTCGTGGAACTTTGTTTGGATAATTGCAAATTTTCTTTGTTACCTGTCTTCTGCTTTCTTCTTCTTCCACTATTTTCATCAATTTAGCTCCTTTGGAATGTAGTAGATAGTTGTGATAATTTTTTGTCGACGATCATTATTCTGCACTTGAACATTTCTGTACTTGCTATGTTATTAGCTTTTATAAAATCAGAATATATTTTATCCTCATGTGATTGTATCATTGGAAAGCAAGGATAATATTTATTTACATTGAATGCATGAAAGCTTAAGTGAATATGGTGCTTAATATGATTTAGCAAGTTTATGCAGTAAAGATTAATTAATATTTATTGTGTGTGTACCATAAAGTGAATACTATATGCTTCAATAATTCATCATTCATGGTTATGTGTTTATGTTAATTAACTATTATTAATTCATAACCACATATGATCGTTAGAGATCTAAGTATACAAGATTCTTAATTTAATGCAAGTTTTGTTATCATCAAAATCATATATAATATGATCTCAACATTTTCCCCCTTTTCGATGCTGACAAAACCCTGAAGACTTGTGATTAGAAGTTTATATTTATTAATAAAACTCCCCCTGAATATTAGTTTCTTATAATCCTATGGGTTCAACTCTTTTATCATTATCCTAATTTAATCATTAGTCTCACAAGTTTCTTACTCATTTCTCTTCTCCTTTTTGTCATGACTAAAAAGATTTTTCCACTTTTTAATTCTAGTTCTCTCTCTTAAATATATTTGTCTTATATCTTTCTTTAAATTCTTCTCCCCTGTTTCATTGAATCCAAGAACAATTTTCTCTCCCCCTTTTTAGTTATAATTTATCACTAAATTTTCTTTTCCATAAACTAATTTATTGGATTTATTAAATAGCTTCCAAGCATTTTGATAATTAAGCATTCTTATTACTAGAAGAGGCAAAAGAACAGTAATAAGATATTAATGAATTTTAACATTTATGTTTCATATAATCTTCATGAAAATCATATGTAAGAAGAATAATTTCATACCAATGAGGTGAGAATGCATGATCCTAGTTTATTTCTTTAAATTCCTAGTTGCACGATTACTTTAGTCCTTATTTCTTTTAATGTGCATGCAGCTAGTGCATTCTTTTGTCATTACCAAGAAGGATAGTTAACAGATTTAATGACAGAATTAATATGTTTATTGGAAAATGGAGAGACACTTCATACTCTTAATTATATATTGAAGGGTTCGGAGGCATGATGATTGTTCATCAATCTTTGTGGCATCATCAAGTTCTCTTGCAAATTCTGGTACTGTAGATAAGATTCAAGTTCTCCAAGATCGAATTAAACAGTTGACGTAGGAGATAAGTTTGATCAAGGGTAATACTAATTATTTTTCACATCTTCTATCCAAAAATTCTATAGCTTACATAGAAGCCAAGAGCATATCAATCATTTGGATGCAGAGTTGACTCAAGCTTATCAACGGATTGACGAGTTGGAGACAGTTGTTAATGTTTTAAATGAGTGAACATTTTAATTTTCTTTTGAGGATTTGTACTTTTAAGTTTAATATTATGACTGATTTGAATTTTGAGTTAATGTAGTTCTTTAATGATTATTATTCTCCTTATTCTTTATGCTTGTGATGTTGAATTATGTTTTATGTTTCTTTATTGCATACTAATTCAAACAATATAGATAACTAAATAGTTGGATTTATTTATTAAAATCATAATTTATGTGAATAACTCTAGGTTAGATAATATGAACATGTATGATCCTATCAAGTTTTGAGGGTCTATTCTTTTCTTAGACAGTTAATGTGTCTTTTATAGTATTTTTACCAAGGGATTTATTACTGATGATTTAACCTATAGAGTTAATGTGTTCCTTGGGGGCTGACCCTTCATATTCTCCACTTTCTCTATATAAGATATTTGTTTGGGCTAAGAATGTACTATGTTTGAGAAGTGGAGAGATGGAGCAAGAAAAGATTGATGGGTATAATCAGATTTCCTTTTTGAAGGAAGAAGTTAAGCTTCTGAGAAGAGAGTTGAAGTATGCCAAGAAGGTAAGTACGTTTTTCAGATTTTCTCTTGAACCATCGATGTTTTACTTATGAGGAAATTATGAGTCGTGTTGCGACTCTAGAGAGGGAGTTGTCTGAGGCTTAAGACAGGATAGAAGAGTTAGTTGTTGTTATAAATGTTTTAAGAAAATAGATATTTTTTATGTTTATTTTCTTTACTGAAGATTCATTAATGTTAAAAATTCTATTTTGACTTTCTGTGTGTTATGAATGTTAATGTCTTTTATGAGTTTTACTTTTCAATTTTAATTCTTTACGTGAGATCAAGCCTATAAGCATTATTATAGAAGGAATGACTAGGAATGGAATTCCTATTCGAGAACTTAAACTGTGAAGTTTTCCAAGCAGGTTTGATTATGCCTTAGGATTATAACGATGGTAGAGTTTTGATCATTTTAAGGTTTATTATGATTTTTAGAATGGTTTAGCTCAAAATAATAAGTTCAAATCCAAAGCAGTTCATTTAGAGGCATCTATAGTATATAGCAATGAAATGTATAATCAAGTTAGACAACTTATCTCTTTTAGGGCATCCTTTGTAGATATCTCATTTGAGCTCACAAGTATTGTTGTCAACTTAACTATTCATTTAGCTTTTGCTATTTGACATTGATGATCCTTCCTCTGAGATATGATATTGTCCGGCATATACTCTTAATTTGTTTAATCATTTTCTTGCATTCGGAACTAGAAGTTGTTGGCTCTTTTGCTTGGATTTGTGAGTTGAGAAGAAGGTCTTGATTTCCCATTGTTCTTCATTCTTCTTCTGTGCTCATCTCAAGCTTTCCTGCATACACTTAAGAAAATCTTGCACTTTCTCTCCAATGGTAGACTCACACATGTGAATATGTATTCTTATGTATTAGTGCAAATTATCATTTTATCCAATAGTATGTAGAGAATCAAGTTGTATAATTAAAGCAATCTTCATGAATGAACAGAGTGAATATTTTGCTTTAATTAATCAATGAGTCATCTAAACTAGCATAATTAGGAATGGTAGTTGACTTTATATGCTAGATCAACTCGTTCTTTCCTATAATTATTTATGAGCTTTGATCATTCAATTTTGTTTTTATAATTGTAGTATATTTTAAGGTTATATGTCTTTTAGATGTTTTCATCTTTGAGTTATTTGTTATTTGAATGTTATTTTATCATTTTGTTAAACAAATTTATTTTATATTTTTGAGAGATTTCTTTATCTAGAGTGAATTCCTAGGTTATGTACATGATAAAGATAAATAAGAATTCTTATATTAATCCGTATCTAGTTGTATAGACAAATATAAAAAAATTTATATGTGATTTTTATTTCTTGCATTTTAGGGGTTTATTTATTGTATTCTATTACCAATCCCTAGTTTTAATGAAATTATGTACAAGTTGTTTATTTATTTTTTGAGTTGTTTCTAAGGCCTAGTTTGTGTTTCAAAGTATGATTTATTCTTAATCCAAATCCTAGGCTCTATACTTATGAGTCAATAAATAAAATGAACGTGAATTCTAAATTCTATAAATATACAAATGAATGAATAATATAATTGTAAAATTGAATAAACATTTGTACAGACATGAAAATGAAAGCAGTTAGAGAACTAAGCATGGATTCTAATTTCTTATTAACAAAAGAATAAATAATTAGATGTAAGCAATTGAAGAACTGGATTTAAATAAAAGGAAATGCACAAATAAAATTCTATATATGTAAGAGCAAAACATGTAAATGAACTTTTAATTATAGATAAAATTTTAATGTAACTTCTAATGATATTCAGTTAAATTATAATGGTACATGAAGTAAAAGTTAGTTTCTACTGATGAATTAGAAGTAGATGTACACATTAAGCTTTGAAAACTAAATTTTAATGCTAATAAATTTGAAATGTAGAGAATGATATGTGGTTAGTTCGAGTATCATACCTACACTTACCTTTTGAAGGAACTTCGTATTTCATCATATAATTTATTTTGTTTCTTCAAACCAAGTCTCATTTCTTTTACTTCTTCTTTAGGAGTTTGTTTTCTCCTTTCTTAGATTTCCTGCACTCAAGTTAGTTTAAATAATAATGCAAGTGTTGTGTGAGTGCTAAGTATTTTTTGTCCCTTAATAATATATCTTTGCCTTGTCTAAGATTTCTCATATCAGTTCATTAGCAAAGACACTCTTGCAAATGGTGGGACAGAGAGCACATAGTGAGTTTTCAACATTTTCAGCTCTGCTCTTATTTCATCCTTCCTTATGCCAATATAGATAATTTTCCATGGATGAAAATCATTTGGCCATAACAAATGTTTCCAATCTCCTTTTCCATTACATTCAGTTTAATCTATCAAAAGTTTGGAAGATGGGAGATGGATTACTCTTTGAAGATTAAAATGGATGACATTATTGGGTAAGCCAAACGGATCACTAGAACTGTTAATCCAGCTCGCTTTGATACTACTTGTAGGTTCCCCAAGTATGGCTCAACCCAAGAGGGGAGGGGTGAATTGAGTAAATAAAAATTTAATACTTAACCCTTGTTGGATCTTTTCCCACTTTTCATGATTGTGTGGGGTGTGGCATTGTATAAATAATAGAGATAATAAAATGTATGAAGAGTAAAGCAAATAAACAAACACACACACGCACACACAGACGAATTTTATAGTGGTTCAGGACCCCGTCCCTACATCCACTCTTCCAAGGTCACCAACTCACTGTGCCTTAGGTTCCACTATACCCCGTACAATGGAATACATAAGTGTCGCCGATACTTCTTCTAGATTCCAGCTCTAGAGGGCATAAAAACAAATGTCCTGACAATCTTTTAGTTTTACGAGTTCACCGAGAAACTCACCCATTTCAAAGATTACAGGCAAATTTGGTAGTTTTCTCAAGCTCATTACCAACTTACTAATTTTGAAGCTCACCAGCAAACTTGATGGTTTTCCAGAGATCACCAACAATTCATTCCAACATGGTTTATTGAGTTTACCACAAACTCTCTGGTTTTTAAATAAACTAGAAAACTATTACACATTTAAGCACAGGGGAAGATATGATCTTTTCAGCTCTATCAATACATAAAGATCTTCCTAAAATATAAAGATAATGGCCATATGGATAAGTAGATTTAAGTTCATGAAAGATAAATCACAGTTTAAGTACTTGGCCATGGGTGAAAGAATTCTCATCAAGTTGAGTGCATTTGTAATGGGTTCCTTCAAATCGTCCTGCTTCTTCTCCTAAAATAGCTTCTTCAAAATTTTGACCATTGGAGAAGATGGGATTCATTGAATGCAGAGACGAGAGCAACATTGAATGAATAAGGCCGTTTGAGTTTTTCTATCATTGAAGTCTTGATCTTTATAATTTATCTCAAGCTGCTGCAATGCCAATCAGAGAGGAGGATGAGCTGTGATAAATGTGTTCCTCGTTTAACTCGTTATAGCCTCGAAAAACTTGTAGTGGTACTTATTGCTAGAAATGGTGACTAGTTAAGTCTACATAATGACGACTTGAATGCAGATGCCATTTGTGTGCTAGTCACATAAACTGATTCTCCTTTGACACGTCATAGCCTCTCTCTATTTGCATTTGTCTACCATAAGTTGTAGATGAATTGTTCCAAGGTTTTTCTATCAAATGAACTTTTAAAAGAATGATATGTCTGTTAAGTAGCAGATGAACTTTGACGCAGATGAAGTTACAGTGACTAATAGACAAACACTTCCTTATTTGCCACAATTCTTCCAAAAGATTGTCTGTTCATAAATCCTTCAGGTATATGCTTTGTCTATTGAAGATAATAGACTAACTTTGAATGGTGCTGATAAAGATGAGTTGATGACTAACAAAAAGTTCCCTTAATATGAAAAGACAAAGTAAGATATGCTTCCTTTATCATTTGTTATCTGTTGGAGATGACAGACAAAGTTTGCTCAGTCTTGTTGTAACAGACAAAATGTGATTTTATTCTTTTGTTCCTAGTTGTCTATTGAAAGTGCTAGATGAAGCTAACTTCAATTTGCTCGAATAGAGAAAGTGTGGCGTTCGGTTGGTGTAAGCAATAGATGAAGTGTGTTCTGCTTTGTCTTAAGTAGAATACTTTGCACGTCCCATTTATCTGTCATAAGTTGTAGAAGATCATGCCTTTGTCTGTTGTAGCCCATTTTGATCTAAGTAGCTCTTTGTCTGTTGAGCTTCATCTATGCTCACTGTGCAGCATTTACTTCATCTTCTGCTTTAGTTGAACTTAGTCTATTATAACAGATGACCTTTTGATCCAAAGACAAGGTAAAGTTCTTTAGCTTTTCTGCACACTTCGAGCAATAGAAGGGGTTTGTTCTAGCAACTTCTTTGGTTCTTCAATTTTGAGTTGTCTATCTTGGTTCAGCTAAAGTTGCTCTCCCTTGTATTAAGCCTTCTTATCCTTAGACAAATTCTTTTTTTAACTTTGTTGATCAAACAAAGTCTCTTTTCTTATGCCTAGTCATCTGGGTGGCTACTTCTTTATCTTTCTTCAATTGTCTGCCAAGCTATTGAGTTGCTTCTTCATCCTTGTACTTTATCTTGAACAAACTGATCAAATATAAGTAGTCCAAATTTCTCGAATGCAATATAAGCTCTTTGATTATGGCTTCTTCTTTAACTTCATATTTTGTAATTTTCTATTGATATTTTCTTATTGAGGCTACCAAACAATGCAAGCATGTTGTAGCACATCTTCGAAGCTTTGTTTGTCTCCCATTGCTTTTGTTCGTGGAACTTCTTTTGGACAATTGCAACTTTTCTTTGTTACTTGTCTTCTACTTTCTTCTTCTTCCATGATTTTCATCAATTTAGCTCCTTTGGAATGTAGCAGATAGTTGTGGCGGTTTGGTGCAGATGATCATTATTCTGCACTTGAACATTTCTACACTTGCAACATTGTTAGCTTTCATAAAATCGGAATGTATTTTATCCTCATATGATTGTATCATTGGAAAGCAAGGATAATATACATTTACATTGAATGCATAAAAGCTTAAGTGATTATGGTGCTTAATATGATTCAGCAAGTTTATGTAGTAAAGATTAATTAATGTTTATTGTGTGTGCACCATAAAGTGAAGACTGCATACTTATATAATTAATCATTCATGGTTATGTGTTTATGTGAATCAATTGTTATTAATTCATAACCATATATGATCATTAGAGATCTAAGCATATAAGTTTCTTAATTTAATACAAGTTTTGTTATCGTCAAAATCATATATAATATGATCCCAACACAAACGAGATATGAAGGTCTAAAAGTAAAGCTTGATTTCTACACATAAGAATATACACACATCTAAACAGATATGCATAATTAAGCTTGAGATATGATTAAAAGAATGAGTTAAATTTGTTTTTATAGAGGTATACTAAATTAGAGGTAATGAATGAATGAATTTGTTTCTACAAATATTAAGTAAACAGAAGTAAATAATTAAAAGACTGAACTTGAATTTAAAAGAATAAACTAAAAGAAATAAGTAAAATTCACAAGAAAAGAATGTAAATTTGTCTCTTCAGACCTATGAATAATTGAATGTTAAAAGTAAAGGTGTACAAATAGACAGAATTAATAAATTGAAGGACTGAACATGAATACTTATTAAAAAAAGAATGGGTTGAACGAAATATGCAAGTAAAAGTTTAGAATTCAGATAATGACACATTCAACAGTGGCGTTTGAGTTTAAGTGTCATACCTATAGTGAACTTTCATTTTTATTTCAAAGGAACTTGGTATTTCATCAGGTTTTCAATTTGTTTCTTCAGACTAAGCCTCTTTTCTTCTTCTTCTTCTTTAGGAGTATATTTTCTCCTTTCACAGATTTTATGCACTCAAGTTAGTCTAAACAATAACACAAGTAGTGTGTGAGTGCCAAGTGTTTTTGCCCCTTAGTAATTTATCTTTGGTTTGTCTAAAGATTTTTTATATCAATTCATAAGCCAAGACATCCTTGCAAATGGTGGGATAGAGAACATGTAGTGAGATTTCAATATTTTAAACTTTGCTCTCGTTTGATCCTTGCTTATGCCAGTATAAATAATTTTCTATAGATGAAAATTGTTTGGCTATAAGAAATGTTTCCATTCTCCTTTTCCATTATATCCAAGTTAAAAAAAAAATTGGAAGAGAGGAGAAGGACTACTCTTTGAAGAACATAGAGGATGAAATTATTGGGTAAGACAAACGGATCATTAGAATTGTTTGTCTAGCCCACTCTAATACCACTTGTAGATTCTCGTAGGATGGCTTAACCCAAGAGGGGAGGGGTGAATTGGGTAAATAAAAATTCATTTCTTAACCCCTGTTGGATCATTTTCTTCTTTTCTTGCTTATGTGTAGTGTAATATAAAAGGAATAATAGAAACAATAAAATGCATGAAGAATAAAATAGATTATCAATCACATGCACACAAAAAAGATAATTTTTATAGTGGTTCAAGACCTCGTCCCTACATCCACTCTTCTAAAAGCACACACTCATTGTGCCTTGGGTTCCCCTATATCTCATATAATGGAAATACAATAGTGCTCCTAACACATGAGCTCACCAGGAAACTCACTGGTTTCAAAAATCACCAGCTAATGGTCAAATTATAATTCCCCGCAAGTGCATGAGTGTATAGCAGTATAATGTACTTAGCAAGGTTCGATACCACAGAAAAACTATCAAACTGATTCAATTATGTCTAGTTACTAAAATTAAGTGGTGCTTAAATAAACAAGATAAATTATAGACTAAGTAAATAAAAGTGCAATGTAAGATAAATAGAAAATAATGACTTAAGTAATGTAAAATAGTATTTAGGCTATAAGAGTCTGGGGATCTAACTTCACCACTCAATGATACTTAGTGTTGTTGAGATGTTGGTATCAATTTAGCATCTTAGGTTAGTTCTATCCACTTTATGATTATTACCATTAGGCATCTAGGTTTAAATCAAGTATTGTCTCCCATTCCAATTACCTATGGTATGTAGTGTAATTGAGATTGAAAAGTCATGAAGATCAAAAGAACTTTAATGAACCAAGTAGAATAGTTTAGCATATGACATCTACCTGAACCATCTACTCATTCATTCAAAAGAGCACAGTACATAGTTTAACATACGGCATCTACTTTAACAACGTACTCAAAGATAGTTAAGTTAATTCTCATAATTGGTGATCATATAATTAAATAAATTAGATGATTTTATTATACACAATGAATAAAATAAGATGATATTGAATTAATAACCCAACAATCTCTATTAACAATGAATATCAAGGATGGCTACATCATTGTCCCATACAAAGGAATTTAGTTCATAATGAAAATAGAAATAAAACTCTTTGAAATATGCATGACTGCAGAACTCAAAGTCCATCTCTTGCTCCCTTGACAAACTTCTCTTGTCTAATCCTTCGTCTGTGTTCTGGATGTCTCCTTAAATAACCCAAGCAGCAGGGTTTTAGTAGAACTCCTCAATGAATTGCAATGCCTCTATTCATAGAGATCCTCTTTCAATAATAACTTAGTATTTCCAAACAAAAATATAGCTTTTCAAACATTACAATGCATGCAAATAGAAGTTCTCAAAATAACTAAGTTGCTGCATATCCTGGGTTCTAAAATTTGCAACACAATCTTGAGCATAAAAATCAGCTTCTAATAATACTTTGTAATCCGCATGTCTCATACTCATAAATTTATAATATCTAATGCATGAAAAAATAACTAAATTTGTGTGCTTCAAATCTTAAGCTTTGATTTCAAACTTTGTTTCTTATTAAGCTGCTTTGGAGGCATTGAAGATCGAGCTACAAATTTAAATTCCTTCTTCGGAGGCACTATAGTCAACTTCAAAGTCAAAAGGTATTGCTTTAGAGTAACTTAATATTAACTTAGGAGGCACCAAGTCTGCTTTGGAGTCACTCAATCTAATTTTAGAGTAAAAAAACATTACTTCTGAGTCACTTAAGTTAACTTTAGAGTCACCCAAATTAACTTTGGAGTTTAGATGTTTTAGAGTAGTTTTAGTATAATTATCATAACTTTCTCATATGAATTCCAAATTGAGTGATTTTTATTGAGTTTGATAGATAATTTCAAGATCTATAACTTTATGGTTAATCCTTTTTCTTGATTATGCTTGTATTTTGAGTTGTTGGAGCTCAAAATAATGCCTTTTGTGCCTCCAAAATTGATATGTCAGAGTTTTCTGGATAGAGTAGCATTATTTTGATCATAACTTTCTTGCATAAACTCAGAATTGCACTATTCTTTTTGTATTAGATAGATAATTTTAGGGACTACAAATTTTTTGATCACATTTTCTGAATCATCCATCTTCTATGAGTTGTGGGCCTTCAAAGTGGCACCTTATGTACATCCGAAATTGTTGTTTCAAAGGTCTTTGGAGAGAGTTGTACTATTTTGGATATAACTTCTTCATATAAACTTGAAATCATAAGATTTTTAATTAATTAGAAATCTAAGAACAAATTCTAAAACTTTCATATTGAACACATTTTCTAATAATGTCTCCATCAGTTTTAAAAATTACTTTAAAGTGACATCTTTTGTAATCTTCAGTTTCATTTTACACAATTTTATGTTTACCATAAAACAAACTCTGTTAAGTGCAATATTTACTTAAATGTTAATATAAACAACTAAAAACACATTAAAAGAAGATCTTAAATATTTGAATTTATATATAAAAATATAATATATTATGATCTTATCGAATACTTCCAAACTTAGCTTTTGATCATCCTTGAGCAAAATAACAATCTGAATTCATGAATCAGTCAGGAAAATCACTCTCAAACAATCCGTAACATGTTAGACAAATTATACATATGTACATATCTTAGAAATCACTTAAGATACTTGCTAAGTAATCTCATAAAACCCATACTTCATCAATCCCTTTATGAAATGAAAATGTGTGTATGTGTGCAATGTCAATCTCATGCTACATGCATATTTTTCAGTCAACAATGTGCAAACCAATGATTCTCATGATCTTCACAAACACTCCATAAGCTTGCTTTTCATAATCCCTCTCCACTAATTTAGTAACTCTATTCATTTGGATCAATAGGTCTTTACTAAGCTTGTAATGGGGCCTTGGGTTTAGCTAACAAGAAAGGAAATAAGGATTCACAAAGTAAGAGATCATATCTGAATTTTACATGAATATTCACTCTCTTAACTTTTTGTTTGGAGTTCTTTCTATTTTAAGGTTTGTATTACTATCAAACCCTCAAATTTATTTTCTTTTACATTCATTATAATGTGATCCCCCCAGCTATGGGTTGTATTACTACCACATATCCAAACTTATTACCTATTGAGTTCATGGAGATGTGATCCCCCCATTTGAAGGATAAATCCTCGCTAATTCATTTCCTTTTATCCCATCTGTCTTTTGACATTCATCTTTTTAATGACCCCTAAACTTATCTTCTTATGCACTCATATACCTCTCTGCTATCATGTATAAATATATCTCTTAATAGGTCTAACATGGTTTTTCAAGCTGAACGGGACTGAATGATAAGGCTAAAGAAAGAAAAGTTGAATGGTGGTCTTTTATATACTTTACATATGTCATTCTTTCATTAAAGCTCAATAGGGACATTAATGATAATGGATATAATAGGTGAACTTGAAAGACTCAAATTGACCAAAGAATGCCTAAATCACTTCCAAGTTAACAGGTTATCTAGGATTTCACCTTGAGGAGTAATCAAACAGGTTCTAGCATGCTTATGTCAACCAAAATATGTCACTGAATTCACAACATCATCAACTAATTTTCATATAGTTTGCATAATCATGATGTGATGTACTTAATGAAATTTTCATCAATCATGAAAAAGAAGGACTTATCACAATAATTAATAAATCACAAGTTAGCACCTATCCTTCTTTCTCAATCATATGCAATGGTAATCAAAAACTCAACATATGTCACTTGATCATTAAGAGAGAATCCATCCTATTTAGTTTCAGCATTATAGCATAGTTGCCCTCAAATTTCTTTAGCTAAGTTATTAAAAAGTGTAGCTCATTAAAAATATATACCTAAATTCAATTTTTTTTCAAAACTGAATTAATGAAAATCTGAGTGAATGCAAATATGAAATCTGAATGTAAATCTCAAAATAACCCCCAACTTAAACCAAACATTGTTCTCAATATGAAATAATGATAAAAGTTTAAGTTTATGGGCTTCCCTAAATGAATTGCATTCTATTCCTCTCCTTTTGAAATTGCTTTGACATCCTTTACAAATATCGGGTGGTAGTTATAACACTGGGAACATCATCTACAATCCTCTGCAACTTCTACACTCATTTTAAAAGGAAATTTCTAACTTCTGCAACAGAAACATTAAACCACTACATGAAAAATTTATTTTAATAAAGAAGATAAATAACCAACTAAACTAAATTGAATGATAAGAAAACAAAGAAAGTTCAGAAACTTGGATTGCCTCCCAAGAAGTGCTTTATTTAATGTCTGTGCAAGATGAATTCCTCCTTCATAGATTCTGAAATCTAACAATTTCATTCAACCACATTGACAAGTCATCCTTCATACATTTCTTTACTTGATAACCATTGACTTTGAACTTGTTTGCAGTTCTTAAGTTCTTTAACTCCATAGCTCTAAGTGACAACACTTGTGTCACTGGGAATGGTCCAACCCACCTAGACTTCAATTTTCCTAGAAATAAATGTAAACGTGAGACATAAAGCAAAACTTCCATTCCAAGTTCAATGCATCTTTTGCGAATGATTTGATCATGATATCTCTTTGTTTGCTCCTTATAAATCTTTGCATTCT